>CM065920.1:16708214-16715714 GCA_033439105.1 Magallana nippona | reverse complement strand
AGTCTGTAAAAATGACATCACATTTTTTTCCCTTTGAAACACGAACATGAAGATATGATTATTAATTTTTGTCTAGATTTGAAAAGTTCGTAGCTTAGTGTAAACCTAAACTATCTGTTTTGTAGCAAGATTTCGATAAACATCTTTTGGGTAAATAAACACTAAACTGTTTTGACTTAATGAATTAAGCGCACTTTGAGAAAAACATTTGGGTCAGTGTTTTTCTTCCAAAGATACTGCTTGCAAAACAATCATTGATCAAGAATATGTATAATCCATTTTAACTTTAGTTGACATTTCTTATATACTACATGTTGACCTAGAAAGATATTTTTATCCGAATATGATAAATAAAATTAAAAAAAAACAACAACCAGAAAACAGTAATGTCAGAAGTGAAAAAGTAAAATCCAATACAACATTGGAGGTATATGGATGATAATCTCGAATTTGTTTTAAAAAAAAGGGGGGGGGTAACCAAAAAAACGTTCCGATTCTAGAGCCGTGGACAGTAAATAAGATTACATCAGATGAAAATTTAGTTCCTAGATCGGGTTTATATTTCTGGTAATAGTTTTTTTGAAGTTAAAAAAGAAAGCAAATTCTTGAAAAAACAGTCTTTCTCGGTAAATCAGTATAGTCGTCAGTTCTGAAGCAATAACATACACAAAACCTGGATATCCAATTAGGAAGAAAAAAACTCCATCGACATGTAATGTTACACAACTTGGCAGGTTTGCGATGTGTAATTGAATTTTACGTTTGAAATGATAAGTTTACATAAATAATGATTTTACAAGCTCTCTTGAACAGGTGCTTCTAAATAACTCAGCTCCAAGGGCGATAAAGCCGTGTAGAACTAGATGTGGTTCTGTTGTCTGTCTATGCTAATACCGAATGACAAGCATAGACCTCGCAAAGATTTAATACCGTTTCTGAACATAACCGAGGCAAAGGCAAGAATAACTATAAAAATAATTGATACGAACAATAAAATTACTATGAGAACTGGTGGAGCACTCATTCAAAGTTTTCGTTCAGTTCGACCTTTATTTCTTGAATTCTGTTAATTCTGAAAAATTACTTTTTTCATACTGACCAATATTTTTTTTTTTTTGGAATATCATAGTTTATTAATTTCTTGATGACTTTTGCACAGCTGCATGATAGTGAAATTAGGTTTTTTTGTTGTAGTTGTTGCCATCCCACCCCCCCCCCCCCAAAAAAAAAAACAAAAAAAACAAAATACATTTACTAAAGTAACAAAAGTTAATGCCGTTCTTTATACATATAACGAACAAATTTTAATATGCTCTTTATCGGTGAAAAAATAAGATAAATTGACCTAAAAGTATTTGACAAAAGAAATATAAATCATGAAAAATGCCATGGATTCCGGAACGAATTAATCGCCTTTTTTTCAGACGCTTGCAATTTGTCCTTTTCATTGTTCATCATCCGGAAATAACCCGGTTCCTCGTGGTGACGTTTTGGTTACCAATCCTCATCACAGGGTATCAATATTTAATGTGTAATTGTTAGTTTCATTGATAAATATAAACGATTCCCCTTTTTTCTGGGGACCTAATTAGAAAACAGGGGATTAACGGTCATATCCGTTCATCGTAAAATTGGGTCTAGATTGAGGGATAAATCTTCTGGAAAAGAGTAATTACAAAAAAAAACTGTAGATAGAGTCATCAGTTCTTTGCCCTCGTCTGACAGTTTTTTCAGCGAGCAATGTTGCGGTCTCGTGTATAGTGAGACTCTCCTCTATGCTTGCAAACCACAAAATATCAAAAGCTGAACTTCGATTCCACTGATTTTAAATTGCTTATTTATTTTTCATGGTGTTATCTTTGATATTGTTTCTTTAATTGTTTTGGTTTACATTTCTTTAAAATTATATCATTTTTTTTTTAAATAGTGTCACAACATGCATTGTTACGTAGGTAGAGATTATGCACGCACTGCTCTTCTTTGCCTCATATTTTAAAAATGAAGATGTCAAAATTTAGTTGCACGGAGGAGTTTCAGAGATAATTGTTTCCTGTTTGACTTAACATAAATAGAAAAAAAAATCCATATATGTTTAGTTCCGTGAATTTTTGATACATATGTCCCAATCTTGTTCTCTGGATTAGAATATATGTATTAAGAAGAACTGATAATAGCTTTACAAGTTATTTCTTCTAAGCTTTCATATTAAGTCGAAGATAGTCAAAACTTTTCATTGACTAAGACGCAAATTAAATGATTCAACATGAAATGAAATCAAAATATGAATTGTCTTTGTGTATTTGACTGTGGTATTGAACCATGTTCTCTTTCTTTGTTAACTGTCTGGTTGCATGTTCCTGCTTCGAAGTTTGGATTTAGTTTGCAAAAAAGATTTAAAATTTATGAATGAAATATAATTATTTTCAGGACACCATTTTGAATCAAAATGAAATTTAATCTTAATTTAAAGAAAACAAGCAAAACCTTCGGAGTTTTGAAGTAAAGGATATAGAAGAAAGAAAAATAATTTATATGCTTGTCATATATTTTATTAACATCATATCTGCGGTAAAGAAGTGGTGATGGAGTCAAAATTAATGAATATTTAAAGTGTCTATATTGGAATCAGCGTGAAATGCTGAGGCAGAGGATGGTAAACGGGAGGACGCCTGGGGTTCTCATAAATACAACCCCGAGTTAAAGCGGGGGGAAACCTGCCCCCAAATTCATCATATCATATTGGATGATAGACAAGTTATCAATTTCGTTTTGGATAAAAACAGCTGCCAGATGAGTACCAGGTTTTTCTAAGCGGAGTCCAGTTTTCCGGAAAAAAAATGTCTTGCTGTTTTTCTAAAAGTTAATTTTGGACACGGCTACTACATATAGTCTTAAAGTATAACTGTTGGGGGTTTGAGTCCCTCCTCTGGAAATAGAATTGATAAGGTCTTTCTTTTTACAGTAAACATGTAGTACAATTTTATTTATATATAAAATAAAACATATCTTTTCAAATATTGCCAAATATTAAATAAGAAGCAGAAAGACGGTATTCCCATTCATAATTTTCTTGAGCAGCATATAATAAAACACAGAATCCACTTTTAGTGAAAAAGTATATTCCTTTTCTCTTCTGTATACGTACTTTAGTGTGTGGTTTTTTTTTCCACTTAATCAATGGCAGATTTATTAACTATTCAGACAAAAGCACAACATCTTTGATTTTGTTGCCTACTGCAAACGAGATACTTACTCAAAATTTCTTGTTATGTCAAAAATAGGTCACTTGGTACATTTATTTCTAATTATATAAATATATAATGGAGTCCTCCCTTATCTACAGCATTTGCTTTGTTTTTTCCCAAAGAATTTAAGTGTCCCTTAACATTACTGAATTCCTCAACCTCACAATTTACTCTCAGCCATAAAGGTCTTTTAATAAAGATTCTACTAATGAACACTGTATAATGTATAGACAAGCCTCTTGAATATTGTATTTTTTTTATCCACTTTATAATTTTTATTGTGTAGATAAAGCGATTCCGATCAGCCATATCTTTCATAGAATCGTAGTTGGCGCCTCCGTTTTTCCTTCCGGCTGCGAGAAACAAGATCTCGCGAGATAAGATGAGAACCGGTCAGGCTTTTGGTTCAAGATAGCCAGCCCCCCTATCTCCGAAATCTATATCAAAAAAGATGAAATATTCTGCCATCATTAACGACTTAATCTTTAAAGATATTATTTCCAAGACCGAGCTAATGAAAATTGATGTGGCTTTAAAATACTACCTACTAAATCATTTTTCTCTCTACTTTATATCGCTTGAAGAGAAGTAAAATGAAATTCAGAAGAGCTCTTAGTTATCGGTTATCTAAGGGCATCTACGGCTGAGAGGGTGGCAAAAATTTAATTGTTGTCATGTGATCTCGGAACGCCTAAATCCAAAAGCCAGGGAAAGCTACAGTATATTTTATCGTCCTTCCACCTTTGAGCCAACAAATGAAAAAACCAGTACTTGAAAATTGTTACATTTGCTTCAAAATTAACTCGATGCATGTACGTAAAGTTTAAAAATATTGTAATGTGGAATAAATATATTTCGTGGTGGCTCAATTTTCGTGGAATTCGTGGGTACCTCTCATCCACGAATTAACATATGTGTCCAAGTAGCGTAGTGGACAATGCACTCGCCTCTCACTGCTGCAACCCGGGTTCGATCCCCGTGATCGACAGTGGTTGTATGGGATAGGGTATGGCGGTCGCCCGCTTGGACACGTGGGTTCTCTCCGGGTACACCAGCTTCTTCCCACATTAATGACCCCATCGCGCTAACATCCGTGCCAACGAGAGATATTAATATAAGTTGTAGAACTTGTTTATCCATCGTTGTAAAATAAATAAAGTTCAGTTTTAGAAAAAAATTAACATCCTCCACGAATTAATAAATTAAGGTTATAATTTAAAGTCATATTTCTTTTTGTAGGTATAAGAGAATAGACGAAACTACGTCCCCACGAACCCGTACAATTTAAGCAATCCACGAAAATTGGCCCCCACCAATTTTAATGATTCCAGAGTATTTAAACTTCCAACTTTATTTTCAGGTGACAAATGAAGGATTAGAAACACGACAAACTATTAATCAAAGAGTCTTTTATTGCATATTCTGAAAGAACATTTATCCACTGACGAAAGTTTAAAACATTTTACTGCAAAAGTTATCTTAACAATAAAAATTACGATCTGTTTCCGGAAATGACTATTATTCAAGTTGGTGGCGGATAAACCAAGGCACGGAAAGGGAGAGAACCATGTTGTCAACTCCATACCATTTTTTTCTGAAATATTCAATGTAACAATTAGTAAATTTCGGTAAATTAATAAATGATAAAATCGTATGTGGATGTTTCTGTGTGATACTAAATATAAATGGAGGGTATTTTTGTAGCGAGAGAAGAAAAAAATAAATGTACATACTAAATACTAAGTAATTTATCAATATATATTTTTTTTAAAAATCAGCAATGTTAAAACAATCAGTTAATTGGGATGCTATAGGTGCAGTTAATATGTAAAACTTCATTGAATATTTTAATCAACAGTATTTGTGATTAAAAAATGAAATTTATATATGTTTTAAGACTTAAAAAAATCTCTCATCATATGATTGTATTTTTTTTTTTATATATTCTGATTTTTGACTTTCAACATTTAGAATAAAGAACGAGAATCCTAATATCATACTATAATATCAATTATTGTTGATTAAGACTTGACTATAAAATCATCTTTCACATTTACTTTTCGTCTACAAGTAAATATTCATCGCTGTTACAGTGTTGTAGAATTAGGTGTGTAAGTACATATGTACTACATGTATTTTTTTAAATGTCAAAAGTTCCTCTGTAGTCCTTTTGGAATCGAACTAGTTTTTTTCTGAATTTACACCTTCCGTCCTAGAATACTCTTTTCTAGATAAACATACCTAAAGTACATGTAAACAACATTTGACATGCAAAGACTGGCCTTAAATATAATTAAAATGCATTTTTTTTAAAGATTGGGTTACTGTCAAATATGACGCAGTTCATTTACAACGATTTGGCATTATCAATCCCTAATCAAAATACTTCTATAAATGACCATGATGTCTCTAATAACTTATATAACTAGTTTGGCCTTAACTAGTTAGAGACAAGCAGATGGTCTAATATACTCCTTAATGAAAGATTATTGAAACTTTCTAACAAACCTAGAATTGCAGATTTTAGAATGTGCATGCCTATCAAATATAAGGAAACAATATTTGCATTGTAAATACTGTACAAGACCAAATGTTTTAATTAAAACTTCAAGAAATTATGTCTTCTAGTAATGTGAAAACACTCAAACAACTTGGTATTTATATTACCAAAAATATTACTTAGTCTGCCTTCCTTAAAATCTTTACATGCCATGTCTGTATATATGTATAAAGTGTTCTAATTATATATACATGTCACTATACCTACATTTCCTTTTTATACTGTAACACGTTTTCCTCTGACGTTATTTGTTCATTGTATAATATGTTACATTTTATAATATGTTACATTGTATAATATATTACATTGTATAATATGTCATTGTATAATATGTTACATTGTATAATATGTTACATTTTATAATATGTTACATTGTATAATATGTTACATTGAATAAAATGTTACATTGTATATTATGTTACTTTGTATAATATGTTACATTGTATGTTTTGTTACATTGTATAATATGTTATATTATAATATGTTACATTGTATAATATGTTACATTGTATAATATGTTACATTATACAAATATGTTACATTGTATAATATGTTACATTGTATAAACATGTAACATTGTATAAATATGTTACATTGTATATTATGTTACTTTGTATAATATGTTACATTGTATAATATGTTACATTGTATAATATGTTACATTGTATAATATGTTTCATTGTATAATACATGTAAGTAGCATTGTATAAAATGTTACATTGTATAATACATGTATGTTGCATTGTATAAGATGTTACATTGTATAATATGTTGCATTGCATAATATTTTACATTGTGTAATATGTTACGTTGTATAATATGTTAGATTGTATAATATATAACATTGTATAATATGTTACATTGTATAATATGTTACATAATATGTTCTGAACCTCATACTGGTATACCATCCTTAGTGTGGTCTGAATAAATTAACTGAACTTGAACTTGAAAATCTCTCTCTCTCTCTCTCTCTCTCTCTCTCTCTCTCTCTCTCTCTCTCTCTCTCTCTCTCTCTCTCTCTCTCTCTCTCTTTATTGTAAAAATTCTTTTTTCTAGGGGAGAAGAGGGGTGCCATAATGGTTTTCTCGTTATGTGGGGCTGTACAGTATGTTAGTCCCTCTCTTTATAGCTAGACAAGCCTTGATTTCATTTATTCAGTTTTGATATATGAAAAGCAACTTTAAATTTGGAAATTCCGAGATTAATGTTGGAAATTCCAATTTTAAAGTTGGGATTTTAAAGAAGAAAAAATTTACAACGTGGTTCTAATACGCTTCCGTACCTTTGAATTGCATGACTTTTTTATTTACATAATTGTGATGAATAGTCTTGTTACATAATTTATAAAGAGTATCTATAAATTTTTTTTAAGTTTTGTTAGGAAAATAATATAACTATAAGAACATATAATACATTTTATTTCAAAATCAAATGAAATGCATAATCTGTTTCAAACACTGGTTTGGGAGAGCTCCATATGTTGACTTTTCAAACAAAAAAATAATAATATCAGTTCAGTTGATCTGATTCTCGCTTTAGTAATTATTGCTTTGTTACTTAATTACTGACTATTTAATGTGCCAGACATGTTGACCTGTGACATAACGTCACCCCCTGATGGATCCGGTATTATCCTGTTTCTGTCTATTTTTCTGTTGGGTATATGAACTCCGATCAAAAAATTCGAAAGTA
>CM065920.1:16598214-16705714 GCA_033439105.1 Magallana nippona | reverse complement strand
CATTTTGAAAAAAAGCTGATGATGAAATAAAGGATGTCCCGGTTTTGACATGCGCAGCAGGACCTCAGAGGGTGGTTTCCGTTATTGCTTTTTCTAGTTATTATTTTGATTAACTGATGTATTATAAGTTTCCAGATGCACAGAAAAGTCATTCTTTCTATTCAATAAATAGTTTATAAAATATTATAGACGCATACAGCTTTTATATGTAGATATTAAAGTATTCTGAAGCACCGTAAGTTAAATTGTTTTCTTTACATGTATTTTCGTAGTGAACGGTACGCGTACGTGTATGTTGGTATAGTACCAGATTTGTTTACAAAGATATATATGTATATGTGAGTATATTAAACGTAAGCGTTAGCTGGTACTATATATTTCACATACCAAACGTCTGTTGTCAGACAGCATATCTACATTTGCTTATTTTTCATCTAGATCTAAATGGCTTTTCCTTGCAACAACACTTACAATGATGTGGTTTCTATAATCAGGTTACGACGATTTTTTCACACGGAAACATAAAAGACAATGACAAAAATCTTTTGAATAAAACAAACTGGGAGGAAATTTGTGCATAACTTGCTCAAGTAACGTGAGTAAATTTCTGGAGCGCATAGTTTGTTTAATGTAAAACAAAAAATAACAACAGAAGAAGAAAAAAAAATACTTCGCTCGGCTCAGAACCAAAAATAACTGCAGATGGCGGTGTGATTATGTTGTCTGAGCCTGGTCTCGCGGAGGGTAGCTTTGTCCCACTGTCAGGCCGTCCCCCCTTGACAAGAAGGGGAGGTAATTCCGGGAGGGTGGATCGCGCAGTCAATGCCCTTTGTTGTGAGTGAATTAAAATCGGCGCGCGTTGTCAATCGACAAGAAATGGATTAAAACTAAATCGCTGCTCTATCAGTTGCTGGCAAATATCCGGTAGTATGCCTCCAAAAAGCCATCAAGGAGGCCCATTAATTATCCCGTTTCTCGTATTTCGGATCCATAAAAGAGAGCGACTAAAAATGACAATGGAATACGGTAAAGCCAAGTTAAATCTAATGAGGAATTTCTGCACGGCCATGATGAATCTCCATTGTAAATCACCTTTATTGTTAGTCTTTCTTTAGAGCGAGTTCCAATTTACAGAGAATAACAGCCACATTTTCTCAATAAAAATGCAATTTAGTACTGAGAATAAAACGAAAATGAAACTTGATATACGTTCCAGAAAAGACAAATCGTTTTTAGCCGGGAACATCAAACGGCAGACGAGTCGCTTGGAAGGAGTGTTGTCAAATGTGCAGGAAGACCCTCAGTCGGGTACCAGTTTAGGGTTACCAGTTCACAACGGGATGTCATTCTTATATGCATAGGTTCAACTATATACGGCCATTCCATCTAGAACCATTTTAACAGGGCCTTGGACTTTCAGTAGGACGTAACTATCTATTTCTTGCGTCTAAACAACGAAATATACACCGATTGCGCAGTCTTAGCTCAAAAGCCAGACAAATCTTGTTGATTTCAAAGAGCCATGGCTGAATGGCCAGCAATGAAATAGACAGGCCTACGTCACAATGCTGTGTGACACAATTGCCCAAAGTCCAAGCTTTTGTTAAAATGGTTCTAAAATGATACCATTTATTAATTTCTCCACTTCAACGTCCTACCAAACTTAATAAGTTTTAATTTTTTCTTTCTTGTCTGTTTTTCCGGGAGGGTTTTTTTTTGGGGGGGGGGTGGTGGGGGTGTTTTATTTTAAAACTTTTTCCTTTAAAAATTATTTATCAAGTTTAATTATGCTGCTGTGTCAAATACTCTTTTATATGTGTACAAAAAGAGACAACTCGTATTCGGTTTTTCTTTCCAGTAAAAAGGGTGATTAAAGAAGGATAACTCGGAATTGTAATAGAATTTAGTTGTTTTGTCGCATTAATAATAAGTTTATATTAAAATCATGAAAATAATGATAGTTCATATTCATATCAATGTTACATGTCTATAACTATATACATATGCTACAATTATGGTACAGGAAAACATGTACTGTCACTAATTGAAATATTTAATATATAAAATGTATTAAAAGAGTCATGAAAATTTTTGTGTGAGAACTATGATTCAGCAAACAATTATGAGATAAGCTTTTCTTGTGAAACCCGAATAAGGTGCATGCATGGCTTGTACCTTTTTTCTTTCTTTTTTTTCCTCAGCAATATCAAAGAAAAATCTATAGTCATAAATCAATTTGACCAAACTCAAAACATTAAAGTGACACGGTGACTCAAAATACATGTTTTACCTTTTGATTATGACTTCGGAAATCAAAAGAAATATACTAAATTTCATCATACGGAAGGTTTCACGCATCATAAGTCATCGTCTATCAGTTTATAAGTAAATAAATCTCATCCGGAAAGTGCACGTGTTTTGGACATTGATTTTAGTGTCACGTGATTGCGATTGCTGTCTAAAAATAGTTACAGTGAGAAAAGAATTTGAATGTGAAGCTATTCGATGTCTGTGGTAAGAAATATGCATTCATAGAGAGTGCATCTTAATAACTTTATAGTTCTTGAAGACATCAGTTTTCAATGAGAGTCCACTAGCTCATGATATATGCCACGCTGTTTTATTTACATTACCCTGCGCTTGCGTGGCTATGAAGCGGAAGGGAAACTCAATATTTTTGTGTTGGCCCAACATTTAATTCTATTTTTCTCTTTTTAATTTGATTTATTTACCCATGAACACTGCAATTTTTCAAAAGTTCACCATTTCATATGATAAATAAAAAATGTGGAAATCGTGTAAAATTCGATATTTGCGAAATCATGGGTTTGTGCGTCACCATGTCTCTTTAATTGAAAAATCCTCCAATGATTTACGTATCAAAAGTAGGACACGTTGTTAGAAATCAAGATTCTTAATTAATGCAATTTTCGTATATTTCTGAATATTTATTATTTTAAAATAGATGTAAATGCAGATCCATTGATTCGTACGTTGACAGAAACACCAATACTGGGGCTAAGGTTCCGTTAGCTATTAAAATCTATCAAACTCAAAAGCTTTCGCGGAATTCACACTCCCTCCAGAACGTCGCCCTCAATTACAATAACTGGGAGTCTCCCAGGCGACCTGTAGATCCCCTCTGGATCGGTCAAATATGTGTAACTCCCCCCCCCCCCCCCCCCCCCCCCCCCATTTTGAGATTCCTTGATTCGCCCTGAATAAACTATGATTATCCACTTTTTAATGAATTTTTATTTATCTTTAGGTACAGTTATAATTTATAAGCTAACTACTGAGCATTGTCAGGCTATAAACATCTCAGAGATATAATTTAGTACTGAATGTCAAATAAAAATTGGCACAAATGCAGAAAAAATTTAAAGTTTAATATATTTTTTGAAGATACATGTATAAAGGCTTTGCTATGGTTTATTTGTTTTCATTAGACACCCTGGTTTGTAATTCCTCAGTTATGGAAATTGTTGTAAATAAAGGTCTAAGACACAGAATATAGTCACTGTGTCGTTTTTACATACCATGAGGAGTCCACATCCTCTTTTTCTCCATCAATGATGACGATATTATGGCACGATCGAACTCTTCAACTGCATTTTGAATACATGTATTTGTTATTCTCTCGTCTCTCTCGTCTCGACTCGTTTCATAGCAAAAACTTTGTTAAAAGGTACATGTAATGTGCATTCCTCTTCATGGAATTCATTATTATAAACAGCATAGATTGTAAGCGTTGTCAACTACAATTTGCTGATTTCCTTGGCTTCAATAAGGAACAACTTTACTACCCTCCAAATTTCTTCCAGTCATTTAACCTTACTGCCATCTTGTTACATTATATCAGGTGTAACAGTTCACCTTTTATTTATGTATTTAACTCATGTCACCGCTATACTTGCTTTTGGTCTTTTGGGGCGTACCGGTTTTGAACATTACTCTCTTGGTAAGTACTAGCAGTTTGAACTACTTGAACCAAATTGAAGCCCTGAGCTCTTCTTACTAGCTAGGATAGAACAAATGATCACCAAACAATACTAACTGGGAAATATACAAACAATCGGTGAACACTACTCACTAGGATAGAGAGACAAACGATCAGTGAACACTACTCACTAGGATAGAGACAAACGGTCGGTGAACACTACTCACTAGGATAGAGACAAACGATCGGTGAACACTACTCACTAGGGTAGAGACAAACGATCGGTGAACACTACTCACTAGGGTAGAGACAAACGATCGGTGAACACTACTCACTAGGGTAGAGACAAACGATCAGTGAACATTACTCACTAGGATAGAGACAAACGATCGGTGAACACTACTCACTAGGATAGAGAAATGTCTTATTAATTCATTTAGCTCAAAACATTCTGAATTTTTTTTTATTGCCGACCTCAGAAGTAAAACTGCTGGTTATTACAGGCATGTAGCAACATGGAGCAGAGAAATACGTTTTTTTTTTAAATCTAATTTTACAGAAAAATTAATTTTGAACGAACTCTCCCCCCCCCCCCCCCCCCAAAAGGGGGGATATAAACATCATTCTTTGATGCAAAGATGCATTTGCGACTGTTATTTAGAATTTCTCATTCCGGGAATATTGTGATTATGGTTTTCAACAAGAAATACATGTATCAGATAAATTTGAATTTTTAAAACAGTATATTTGCTACATGTTTCATATACATTTGTTGGTTGTCAAATAAGTTACTCTAAAGAAAGAATACTAGGTAATTTGTACCGTTTTTAAACAGCATTGTACAATATTTTCAACCAAATTCCAATATTTATGATGTTCCTATACAGTATTTGGTTATCAAGTTATCACACGAGCATGCATGCATGACTATCATAATACATGTATGTTGAAATACCGGTGTATCGCAAGATAAACACGTCTTCACTATATAGTATATTGTTCGAATATTTCACATCCCTCAATCAGAATATTCACGAACGATGAAAAATGAAGAAATACAATAAAATGTTTTATAATACAACCTGACAGCATGTCCGTGTGCATGATTGAACAATTTCTACAGTGTGTTAAAAATTCTTTACCCATAGTTATCGTTCGTACCTCAGCTTATTTTGTTTCGAATCAGGTAAAATTTTACCGATTTGCTGCATTTTATTCAACCAAAATTAGCATTAAATGGATCAAGTATACCTTTATCTGTGTAAATAACTTAGTTTACTTTAGATGATTCAGTCGACTTCCTCAAAACCATGCATGAGGTTCGAATCGGTAGAGGTGTGCCGAGTGAGGGTAAGAAGCTATAACACGAACTTTCTTTTTTCAAATTACAACCCGGGTTGCATCGATGCTTTTCCTCATTATTTTCTGTATTCTAATATTGATTCAGATTGGGTGCTTAATGTGTGTACTTTTATTGATTATTACATAATCAAACTATGTAAAGAAATGATGAGTTCATATCTTCATGTTTACATAATTTTTTTACCTCCTTTTCATCTGGTCAATGTTTGATAAATACTTGTACATGTACTCTGAAATTTTTTCTCTAAAAGACGAATTTAAACGAATTTTATTTATATCATGGAAAAATCTTTATTTTTACAAATGAAATTATTATATATAAAGAACACGGATGTGACGAATTTACAAGGCTTGACGAAGGAACGATAACACTACGATTTTAAAGATTTTTCTCTGTTTATTTCTATGTAAATACTCAACCCTCCATTTTCAACTTTTATGATCTTTAAAGATTTTTCCTCTATAGTTATTTAATGGGAACATATTAGATTGGATTGAAAATTATCTTACTGACCGCGAACAAAAAGTATTGTTAGAAGGATATTCTTCTACTAAACAAAGTATAAATGCTGGTGTTCCCCAGGGCTCAGTACTTGGTCCATTCCTTTTTGTGGTATATATTAATGATATCACTTTTAATCTAGAAAACCAAATTCGATTATTTGCAGATGATACTTCTCTTTTTGTAATAGTAGACACTGATACAATAGGACCTGCTATATCTTTAACAAATGATCTCCAAAAAATTAAAAAATGGTCTACTCAATGGCTGGTGGAGTTTAACCCTAACAAAACTGTAAATGTTAACTTCACTCGATCAGATAAATCACACCCAGATATCTCCTTTGGCCATACAATAAATTATATAGATTGTAAGCAAAATCACTGTCATCTCGGACTAATTCTCCAATCAAATGCTTGTTGGTCTGAACACATTACAAACATTTTTGATAAAGCATGTCATCGTTTAAATATTCTTCGTACTCTTAAATATACATTAAACAGGGAGTCTCTAATTAAAATTTACATTTCCTTTATTCGACCTATTTTAGAATATGGTGATGTAGTATGGGATAATTGTACACAGGAACAGAGCAATCTATTAGAAAGTGTATAAATAGAGGCTGGGCGCATCATTACAGGACTAAGGCGCACCACCTCAAGACAAAACTTATATAAAGAATTAGGGTGGGAAACGTTAAGTGATAGAAGAAAAAAACACAAAGTTACACTTATGTATAAAATACTTAATAATTATACACCCAAATATTTGCATGATATGGTTGAACAGTGTCTCCCAGTCTCACATAATTATTCATTACGTAATAACAACTTGTTTCACATACCAATTACCAGAACTGTTGCATATTATAATAGTTTTTTACTGTCAACAGTTAAATTATGGAACACTTTGCCAAACAGTTTAAAATCTGCAACAAGTATAGCCAAATTTAAGCAAGGCTTGCAAAACAATAATCTTGTAGACAAAACAAAATCTAAATTATACAATCATGGACAAAGAAATTTAAATATACTCCATTGCCAGTTAAGAAATTTTTCAAGTAACCTTAATGCAGATTTGTATAATCATAATTTAGTTGAATCATCAAAATGTTTAAAATGTGGGTACTCCTATGAAGATTCATTTCATTTTTTCTTTCATTGTCAATGTTATGAACCTCAGAGAAACTCTCTGTTTAGATACATGAGTGATCATGACATACCAAAAGATATTAATATTGTACTACATGGTTATGATTGTCTATCTCTCTCAGAAAATATGTCATTTTTTGACCAAGTTCATAAATTTATTAAAAACAGTAAAAGATTTTAGAATGTAAATTAACAATGAGTAACACTGTGCTAATGTACTTAACATATACCGGTAATAATTATTGAGCCTATTTTAATATAACCACTATATATATATATATATATATATATATATATATATATATATATATATATATATATATATATATATATATATATTTCTATTTTCTCTTTTGTTTTTTCTTTCTATCATTATCTAGTTATTTAACTAAATCCTTTATTACTATATTCTTTATAAGTTAGTAAAATGTCTATGTAAAACTTGGAAAAGTATACACATTTAGTATTATAAATATTTATACTTTGACCTATTATGGAGAGAACTCATATAGGCTAATTTTGCCTGCTGTTTAATCCATATTCACTTTATACTTATATGTATATTTTGAATAAAATATTTCTTAAACTATAGTTATTTAAAGAATAAGGAATCATTCTTTGAGTATTATGAGATAATAATTTCGGTCGGGGCGTGATCCAATCCAATAAAGCCCGAAGGGCTTTATGATAGATTTCATCACGCCCCGACCGAAATTATCACCTCATAATATTCAAAGAATGATTCCTTATTACTTATATTTATATAATTTTCAGCAGTTGTACGATTAAATATTATAATATTTATTATGCAAACCCGCTTGCGTCCCCAACAACACCTGTTTTGAATTTATTGGGCTGTATAGTACAAAATCGATTCGTAGTGTTATCACAGACAGAGACACTGGAAAATGTAAATATTTGAATGTAAATACATGTAGTCGACCACCATTATGGCCCACCCTTTCATCAGGAATCATGATTCGAACAAACTTGAATCTAAACTAACTTATGATGCACTCACACAAGTTTCAACTTTCCTAGCCTAATGATTTTGAGTAGATAATTTTTAAAGATTTTTCTCTATTTATTCCTATGTTAAAAGTCGAACCCCCCGTGTGGCCTACCCTACCCAGGGGATCATGATTTGAACAAACTTAGATATACATTACCTGAAGATGCTTACACACAAGTTTTAACTTTTCTTGCCTAATGTCTTTTGAGAAGACGATTTTTTAAGACTCTTTCCTATGTAATAATTCATCCCCATTATTATTGCCCACCCTACCCCGGGGGGATCATGATTTGAACAAAATTAAATTCACATTACCTGGATTTTTTTTGTTAATGCTAACAAATTTTCATTAATTGTTTATTATCTTCCCTTGTAAGGGGTTGTGACCCATTATTTTAATAACTTGAATCGTCCTCACTCAAGGATACTTAATGCCAATTTGAATGAAATTGGCTTTGTGGTGTTTGAAAAGAAGTCGAAAATGTAAGAAGTTTACCAAAAGGCAGACAGACGGACGCCGGACAAAAGGTGTTCAGAAAAGCTAAGTTGAACTTTCGATCAGCCGAGCTAATAATCAAAACACGAAAAAATTCAACTTTGAAAAATTAACTTTATTTTCATTTAAAAAGTTCGATAAGATATAGCCAACATGTAAAATGTTTTTTATTCAAAATTAAAATCAAAACGCCAAAACATAGAAAAGGAATAGAAAATCTCATTACTTACTATTACAACTGAAATGTCTTGCTAATCTTTGCATAAAAGCTGCTCCATCCATTTAAAAGTACAGTATTTTGAGTATTTGTGTACGAAATATAACTTATATGTAAAACAAAATTCTGGAAAGACACAGAGTATACAAACACATGTACATAAGACGAGTTACGTGATTCAGAAGATACTGACAGAATACTATAGTTCAAGTGCGTGCGTGCGACTTACAGACATTAATAGTGACTTACAAGAACATTAACATTCACTCCAACATTATAAAAAAAATCTAGTTAATGAACAGACATCAAAGCTAAAAAACCTAAACATTAATATCATGACAAAAGTTTACATAAAGCTAAAATTATTCAAGTGAAAGACGCTTGGCGAGTAAACTTATAACTGGTCGCCATCTTCTTTTCGCTCCACGCGGTTTAACTCTGAAAATATGCAAAATGTAAATTTAAGAAATGTTATGCATGAAAAAACAAAATACTATAAACTGACTACTAAATTACTAAAAATTAATAAATGCTGTCCAAGTGGAATCTGTACCGGGCCGGTTATATTGCAGGGTCCTTTATATATTTTCATAGATGTAACTTCAAATGATGGCTGTTTATCGATATTTAAGCATCTTAAGAGGGCTGTATGGTCGTGGTCATTTTTAGACTATATAAATTATTAATGAATCTCTTGAAGAAGAAAAGCTTGTTTAAAATTTGTTGGTATTAAGTAAAAGAATGTATTAGAAAATTCAGATAATCAGTCCTAAACTAGCGCAAGTTTATGTGCTGTAAATTGCAAGATATTGGTATGGAAGGCACTGTAGCTCTACGGTCTGTTAACCCGAGTTTTCCCGCAGCTAGGTACATTTAGGTAAATTGTTGACCATCCAGCATCCTTAAACTGCTTTTATAAATACCCCATATATATTGCATATTGATTTTGATTTTGACTCAACATTGCACCCAGTCAGTCTCTCTGTCTCTCTCTCTCTCTCTCTCTCTAAAATTACCCCCTCTCTCTGAAATAAAAGTAAAGTGATTAGATTGAACGCAATGTTTGGAAACTATTCTGTGTCTTGTGAATAGTACTTTGTTATTTTAAAATATTTTAAAAGTAATATTCCCCCAAAAGCTTACTTTTCTCGTGGATCTTTATCCTGCCTGTTTGTTTGTCAGAGCCGTGCTTGTTGTGGGCCACACAGATGTAGTACCCCTCGTGGTGCTTGCTGGCCTCGTCCACTTGGAGCCATCCGGTCACCTGGTACTTCTCGGGGCCGCCGCGGGACACCACAGAGATGGCCATGTCGTCCCCTGGGGGAGAAAGTAAAACAGTGACCATTTAGGTATATTGCTATCAGAATATATAATACAGTACGGTAAAATCTTAAAACATCAGCGGTAATGGTTTTATCACTCATAGCATCGTTTCATTCGGCAAACCTCGGTTGATTCCGTAACCTTTATCTCTAAGATGAGGTACGAATCGGCTAAGAATTTTTCACATGTAGGGCTATCAATTATAAGTTTTCGATGGACATTACAACGTTTTCATAGTGATCGTCCAGCGGCTTATTTAGTTGATAAGTGTGTATAGTATACCAGGCAGACTGTTGGTCTCGTCGTCCGTTCTCTGGAACAGCCACCCGATGTGAGGGATGGGGAATCCAGTGGCCTCACACATCAGGACCACCTTGTCACCGGTAACGTTAGTAACACTGTCTGGTCCGGTCAAAATGCGGGGAGCTGAAAAATCAAGCGTGATAGATTTTTTAAAACAATGTAGACAAAGTTCATTAATCATATAGTGTTAAGATCCCAGTGAACTATGCGTATATTTTTTTTTCTTCCGGCCAGACATGTAGCAACAAGTGGCCCCCGGTAGGTGGGGGGGGGGGGGGTTGACCCTTCCACTGTTTTCAACAAAAATGTTCTTTTTCATAGAAAGCTAAATGGCACCTCCCTTTTGGATATGGTCCCTCTTCTTTAAAAAAAGCCCCGATGCTAAGTGTCTGCATGCAGGTGGCATCAATCACTCACCAGATTTGCATGGTCCGGAGTTCTTGACTTTGAGGTCACGCCCTTTCGTATTCTGAGCCTCCCTCATCTGGCAGATACTGGAGTAAGTGACGTCATCGGTACCACAGAGCGTGTCCTGGTAGTCACAGACACAGATCCCGACGTTCCTGTCTTGGTCCATCTTACAGGTGAGGTAGTCCCCGCAGGGAGGATACTTGTTGCTAGCCCCGGAGATGTCGCAGATCTCGCCCTCGGCCTGTGCGCACACCTGGCAACATTTACACCTGTCGCGCGTGATTCCGGCCTTGCAGGACTTGTCCTTCTGCTCCGGACAGGCGCTGCGATCACAGACTCCGCAATCTGAAGGGATGTCTTCCTGTCCCATAGAGAGACAAAGGAATCCCAAGAAACACGAAACGAACACAATTCCCTTCATTCTGTCGGAGCAGACGAAATACTCACAACTTTTTCCCTCTTCCTCAAATATGAAACCTAAGGAGTAGGGTTTTCAACTCCTAAATGTTTCTTCTACGTTTCTGTTAAACCCGTCAGAAATGGCTGATGAACAAAATGGCGGATTTTTGGTAAGTGGGGAGTCTTCGACTGCACAGTGTTTATGCCAAAGATAAAAGGTTGGGGGTTACCAACAGGGTATTTGTTTGTTCCCAATGCAGTTTTGTGCTCCTATCAGAAAGATTATGACACAGTCATAAAGCTGCTGTGAATCACAGCGCCTTATCTTAATTCTCATTGCGAAACAACGATATAAGTATACGATAAGAAACAGTTCGTTACCCTGCATGTGCCTCATTGCAATCTGGTGAGAACAGCAAGATGTTTTACTCATTGCTACGGTATCGGCGGAATTTCCCATTCTGTGATGGGGGAGTACAATAGATCTTCACAGAGGCAAGGGCTGTACCACTTGTGGCGCAGGAAATGGTTCAGAGCAACCGAGTGTAAAACATAGTAGTCAGACTAACAGTGTGAAAACTATGAAAATATCAAAACTTATTTGATTAGCTTACAAATTCTTTAAATTATTTTGTACGTTTTTTAAATTATTTTGTACGGTCATTGATTTTGTGTAATCGTATCTCTGGTTTATGCAACGTAAATACTCTACAAACATATGTATATATAATATAAACAACCTGACTTATATACATACAGACTGTTTATATGTAATTTCTAAATGTAAAAAAAAATGAAAAAAATATATTACAAATGTATATCCACTCACCATACCATATAAACATGTTTAATTAGATAGTTACCATATATGCATGTATATGCTATATTATATTTTTAGATATCGATGAAATAATACAATAACTTATACTTTAGCACATGTACAGCGGCAGCCTATTATTTCACAAAATCAGCTTTTCTCTCAATAATTATAAGTACCGGTATTTCATAATAAAATCATCAAGGGATATGCATATGCGTGCTCTTTCTCTGTTTGTAAGGATCAAAGAGTTGCAATTGCATGTTGCAAAATTCACGAGATGACTTCCAAAGAATTTTAAAGCTTTAAAATATCTAAATGAGAATGGAAGTCAGATCTTTTTTTATCAAGCTATCCCACACATCTACATTTTCCTACAGACAGTAAATCAGAGAAGCCAAAGAGCACACAGCCGCGAAATGTTTATTTTTTTATTTTTTCTGCATGTGCTTCTTTTTTTCCCAGAACAATCAATTAAGACGTCCGTATCAGCATGACGTAATCTAGAATTCGTTGTTAATAATTCATTATATTAATGCGGTGTTCATATTTCCCAAATCCAACATAAAAAAGAATTATTCTAAGAGTACTGTGACACACACACACACACAGAGAGAGAGAGAGAGAGAGAGAGAGAGAGAGAGAGAGAGAGAGAGAGAGAGAGAGGTATGTATGTCGGGAAAGCTCGATCCTTCCTTAAAGGATAAATCTTTTTTTCCTCGTTTTTATTTCTGGAATTGTATCATTAAAATGTGACACAGGGAAAAACAATTAATGGTTCGGTCTGTTTTTGAATTAAGTGCATGAATTTTCCCCTCTCAATATTTTCTCTATTGGAGCTTCATTATATATACTGTGCATTCTATATATAAATTGATTTAAGAAAAAGTCAATATGGTTAAGTTAATAATGAAAAGGAAACGCAACCGGAACTATTAAAGAGTTGGTTTTCATGGATTTTCTTTATCTTGATATGCTGTGTGTATATACAAAAGCATGTCTTGTCATATTTCGGAAAACATTCTTTTATAGAAATGAATTGAACTGGGTCCAAAAACTTTGACACTTTAAACAATTCTTTATCTCTGCTATTTAACTAACTTTCGCTACGATTGATTTTCACATCGAATAAAACCTTTGTAAACTAACTCGATCGGTTGATAGCTAAAAACGTTCGGTAGGAATTAAAAAGAGAGTGTGGTTTAAATCATGGGTGAATACGAAGTAAGTTTGAGAAAGTGCAATTTTCTAAAGAGGCATTTTGTTTAATTTTGGTAAATTTTCGTCATTTACTTACGGCAACGAGGCATTGCTTATTAATTTTGGTAATATCAATTTTGGCAAGCTTTTGTAATTTTATTAACAATACCAGAACTTTCTAGTGCATTAGATGATAAGTATATGATAGTGTATATAATTTATCCTCGCCAACCAGGGGTGGCAATGTTACTATTCTCTAAAGACCTATTCTCTTTTGAGAAGTGGACAGGCATAGCCTTCTCCCAACATTCCTATCCACTTTTCAAAATATCTGTGCAGTTCTTTAAATTCAGTACGGTGACGTAAAATCAGCTAATATAGTATATCATTTATGTGTTTCTTTCTTCAAAGTAAAACTGCACATATTCTTTGAAGAATAAAGAATACTTAGAGTTATCGAACATAGCATATTGACGTGTAGGGCATTTATAAACTGCAATCGACGAAAAAACGATTTTTAATGGTACCAATCAATAAATGGATTCAGTCATAACCCCCGCTCCCGCCCGACCCCCCCCCCCCCCCCAAAAAAAAATACTGGTCACACATTCATTCCGTTAATCACAATGGACCCAATTCAAGAGTCTTTTAAAAAGTTTGATTATACTTTTGCAAATATACAAAGTCATTACTATAGGATTCTTAATCGCCCATTGTGGTACATTAAAGTTTTAGAATTCAACAAATTCAAAACCTTGTTCTTTTAGTATATGTATTGATAAAAAATTAACAGTTTTAATTTATGTCAATTAATGTTCTCCCCTCAGCTTGCTGGGGGGCTGATAGTTACAGAGCGAGTTTCCAGTAACCTGCGAATCTTCAACATCGCCAAGCGTCATGTCGGCAGCCTTCTGTGGTCCCAGGACAGTGAACTCCACGGCGCCAAGAAAAAGGACAAGTGCGCCATGTTTGTGTATGACGTCATCACTGAGGCTGGGCTGACAGCACCCCGCCAGAAACCATGGTAACGGTCAACTGGCCATCAAAATGCTACAGAACAAATTCATTCCTTAATTCTCGTGGATGATTCATCATGTTATAATGTTTATGAATGATAATAACAAGAGAAACAAAAGCAGAAGGTGCTTAATGATCGATTTTGTGGATAAGTGCATGGGTTCATATCAGACAAGGGTGCCATGGTTTTTCTTTTTATCGCTTAAGTTAGATAGCAAAAGGAAGTTTGTATTCTTATAAAGGTTGTGCATGCAAGAAGTTAATTTTAACTCTTTCATTAAACAACGATGTTCTGAATTGAAAGTACAATATTTCATATAACTGTATTCTTTATCAATATCAATAAAAAAAAACCACCATATACTGAGTCGTATAGACTGTTAAAATCAGCTTCACAAATCTTTTATATATAAATTATCATTTGACAACAAACAGTCATATCATTATGAATGCACAGACCTAGAGGAGGGTTGCGAGGGGGTCCTCATGGATATTTCAAATTTATTAAATTATGTATTTTATATAATATATGATTCTCAGTCATTAACCAATGAATGAAATTTAAATTGAAAATGAAAAATGAAATTTTCAAATTCAACGGTATTATGCAGACCTATTTATTGAATAAGTATTTAAATTGTTGTTCAAGTATTTCCACTTTCTCTCTTTGGTTTTGCTTCAGGTTTTGCGGCTATTCGCCAGCATCGTCATCAGAGTGGGGAAACAGACGATCAGAAGTCATTCACGCGTGTCATTGCTTTCACTCCGTGTCCATTCCGATGCGTGGTGACATCGTGGCCTTCCCTAGCAACCACGGAACCACCCATTGTGGAATCGTGACCACGGGTGGTCACTTTATCGGGACCACAAACAAACGAATCGTAGAAACTAAAATGCCCGCGCATGTCAAGAGGGTGTTTTGGCGGTACACGGGTGACGTACCAAGCACCGATAGACTGCTAGAAAAATATAAGTGAGATAACAGAGCCGGTGGGTGTAATGTTTTTGCAACTGGTTTGGGAATTAGACATTTGTGAGCATGAGTGATTTGTTGTTTTTTTACTGAAAGTATTCTCATACATTTCGTTCCATGCAGTTCTTTGAATGATCCAGACGTTTAAATCTATTGATATACAATTATGTACTTTTGGTCATTTAACATAAATACGTATGCGGTTTTTATTTGGTTTTTTTTTTCAATTAGGACTATAATTTCTTAAAATTATATCAATTAATTGTGTTGGTGCCCCCCCCCCCCCACCCCCATTGCATTAAAAAGTGCTGCATTGGTGCAGTCGAAAGCATATTGAAGTCAAAATAAAAATTTCAATTTGACCTCATTGCACTAGGTTTCCGGACACGCACACTTTGATAATATTTTGCTTTTTATTTCGCAATGACTTCAAATAATTTAATCTTTTATATAATAACTAATACTGTTCAGTATTTTTCTTTGATTTATCGCATCTTGTTTAGCCAAATGATTAGTTAACTTGGACATCATTGGAATTATCAATGTTTTATTATTATATGTGAATTTTGATGATATTGATTTAAAAAAAAAATTGTCATTTGATTGAAATGTACGCTAAATTCAATGCAACTTCATTGAGAGTCTATATTCTGCTTAGGCGTGTTGCATCTTTTTTTAGGGGAAGGGGGGGGGGGGGGGAGACCTGCCCAAATATCCTGACGAGCCAAACATTAAGAAAGGAAACAATTATTTACTCAATAATCACAATCCTGGTTCGGAGGGGGGGGGGGGGGTTGCAGTGTGCCTCGTCTCTTAAAAAATATATAAAATAGGCGAAGGCCCCCCTTAAAAAAAAAGTATCATATGAAACTTCATATTTAGATTTTCAGAAAAGTGGTGCTGGGGCTACCCCTCCTCCCCTCCCTTCTGCCCTCGTTTTGGTATGTGCCTTTCAGATATAGCCTGGAAAGTTTAGAAATTATCATTAGTCCTAGATTTCTATGGAATTAAGCAGACCGAACTTTTTCTTCTATTTTAATATAGAGAATAAAAATCTGAGCAAATTGACCCATTTGGGACTGCAAAAAAAAAAAAATGACATCCAGATCACAGACCCCCCCCCCCCCTCCCCCCCCCCCCCAAAAAAAAATAAAAAAAACCCAAAAAACTATAAAAAAAAAAAAAAACAAAACAAAACAAAAACCCACCGTATAAACATCATTAATGCAACCCATGGCCCAACATATAATGATCAAGTATAAGGATTTGAATAAGATTTATCGAATAAATCAAACTATCACAATGTGTCAAAATGCTATTGAATGATCTAGCAAAGAAACCACCTTAATCCGGATTATTGGTTCAGATATTACTCATCAGATAGAATGAGTTGCGTCCCTTGTTCAATAAAAAAAATGTCATGGCGGAGAAAGTAGACTTCCGTGACGAGATGAAAATAAAAGACAGAAAGTGACATAAAACATGTCGGAGAGAAAATTCAGGCAGGTCCTGCACCGCCAGGGCGAGGCTGCGAAGATCCGACAGTCGGTGGCTCTACAAATGAGAGAGAATATCATTCTGGTAAAGTTGATTCATATTATTTTGCAGACGATATATTCAACTGCCTAACCCATGTTTTGATTAAAAGTGACCGTGGGAGTAATTATGTTGGGTGGTACTCGCGATACTCATTATTTATTTTTTTCTTCCAGATTGTGATAAAAATGTTGCGTTTGGTTGCTATATAATAGTAAATATTTCTCGTTTTTAAGAATATTGAACCCAGAAGGCTTGGCTCTTAACATTTATAGGCCTAACAGGCTTTTACATGATCATATGTTGTAATTATTACTTTAGACACTCATACACATGAAGATATATGAAAGTTAAAAACATAGCTGTCTTTTGTTAATAGAGATTGGGGGTTTAGCTTGTGGAATATGTGTATTAAGATAAGTGAGAAGGCGATCATTATCTGACTGTTATGCACCAGAACACAGAAAACAATTATTAGAATGTTATTAATTATGTTAAACATCTTAGACCACTTTCCTTACTTAGAATAGTTGAACTATTTCTTAGGAGGGGAACTTTGTAGGCCACATGTTTTAAATCTGCAGTTTTCTGCTTAGTTGCCTGCGGATTAGTAAAAACATATGGGCATGCATCTGTTTTATTGATATCAAACTGCACAAAGTGAGTATATCTCTGAATAGTGAATAATAGACTGTTACCATGTCTCTTACATTTTGTTATAGATAAAGTAGACAATACTGCAAGCATTGAATTGATTCTCTAGAAAAATTGACACCATGGACATTTTCTAAGTATGAAACTGTACATTCAACAGTCTGTTCAAGAAATGTATTTTCTTATGTAGTTTAACATATGAAAACTGGAGTATTACCTGTGGTTCTATATTATAAGATTAAGGGGCCTCATTAACAAATGCTGTGATGGTATGTATTGGTAATTGAATTATTTCCCTTTGTATGTGATCTTGATTGACAGTCTGATGTCTACATTATTGTAACATGTCTGCAGGGGTTATGTCGGTTCCCAGCGATCTAGTTTTGGTGGCCTGTTTTATAACAGTTTGATGGACAGATTCACACTCTTTGTATGTTTTTACACTAATGGGTACATATCAGGCTGGGCCATCTCCGAATAAGAGCCACTGAGAAGTGTCCAATAGACACCTCATGTGAAGAGAAGAATTATGAAAAAAGTCTTTTACATGTACAGCATTGCACCTTACATTAATGAATTCTCTTCATCCTGGAGGTTTTTTTTTTCTTGTTGCTGACTTAATTTTGTTAGTTGCAATTGAAAGAAAACTGTAGTGTTCATGGGGTTATGAAATGTCAGGAAGAATGTGATAATGTTTCTCTTCCTTTGCAATCTTTTGCCGAGTCCTAATCAAAGATCAAGGAAATGAAGGAAGTTATCTCCTGGTCTTATCACATTAGAAAATTATTTTTTGTCTAGAGAGCATGTTTATTGTAATAAAAGTAATGCTCTCTGTTATGTTGATATGTATTTTATTTATTTATGTGGTGAAGGATTTCAGTTTATTGCTGCAGTTTAACCCTTTCTTGAAGATGGTGCTTTTATAGTCAATAATTGAAAACTTGTGTAAAATACCGTAACTTAAAGAAGATCAGAAAAATGCATTCTACTCTATGTCGATATAAATGTTTTCTATCAGTTCAAGGAGTTTTAGTTTAAATTCTTTTGTTGTCAAGAAAGTGTTGAATTTCTCGACACAGGTATAAAAAGAGGGGAAGTTTCCATTGAGGGGAAACTCTAACTCAATTGTATCAGTATTTAAACATTAACAATGATTCTGTGTGCTCTGAAGTGCAATTCAATGAGTTATTTCAGAGATTTATACTCATATATATAAATCTTTTTCTAATGTTGTATAAACATTAGATAATTCTGCTATTGTCTTTCTAATAAACATGATGCAACATCAGTGCATCGACATGTTTGATATTGATTAAATTATGAAATGCATTTATAAAATTATGATTGTTAATGGTGCTTGAATGATAAATAGAGGAATTAAGGAATACATGTATGCATTTTGAAATATGAAAAAAATGTTTTTATTTGTATTACATGATCATGCAGTCAATTTTATGTACCGGTATTACATCCATAAATTTGTTGTCCTTGTTATTGCAACAAATTATTAAAATTGCAATATTTTCCGGGTATGTACTGGTAAATTTTACTCCCATGCACTTACTAGTTGACCAATACAAGGGTTGTTCTTTTATCAGAGTACCTCAAATCTTTATGTGTATTCCCCAATCAACCTAACCCATTTTGATAGGCAAACAATAAAATGTAAAATGTATCATTTTTTAAAAGGATTGTTGAATAAATTGTGTGTCCAATCCCTAAGGCTTGGACACACTATAAAAGTTCACACATTTACATCCATCTCATTATCACCTATAAAACACTTCCTTATGTACAGTATTCTCCTCAGGTCTGATACACCCAGGATCTTATTTCTTAAATTTAAGGGAGGAAAAATGCCCGGGTTTATGAATGTGTACACATATACATTTCACATTTCTTTTTCATAAGAGACAAGGTGGAATGTCATTACACATTGTTGTCACATTTTTATGTGGTGTTGGTGTGCAGAAGGGCCGAGTGACATTTTACTGCCCAGATTATGGTCTGGTCTCACTGCAAGAACAAGACTATAGTAGGGGATCCAGGGACTATTGGTTTATCGCTTGTTATTAATTGGAGTGTCGGACTTATCAAGGGATTTGTAACATGTATGTGTTGTGCTGCAGTGGTTATCTTTTTGAGGGATGTTAGATGAGGAGCACTATGAAGGCATTGCTTCATTGTTTTACACAAGCAAGCTTTGTTGTGTATTGAGAAGGATGGAATATTGTGTTATAACAAGTTGAAAGTAAATTTTCTGGATTTTGTTTGTGTGTGCGTGTTAGAGGCCTAGCTGATATGAATAAGAAGAAGAAATTTGTTTTACCTCTTCCACAGGTACAGTTCAATTATTGTTAAACCACCTGTTCAGTCATAATTTTGTCGAGATGGAATTTGTCATTTTTATCATATCATGCAAATTAACGTAAACAATGCATGCATGTAAATGTTAGATTGATCACTGCATACATAAGTCTAGAGGACATATCATAACTTATCGATCATTAAGCTACTCTAGAATAACGTTTTCTTCATGCATGTTTAAAAAATTAATTGAAATAATTGTTTAAAGAATTAATTGAAATAATTATACTTTGATGTTTGTGATTGTAATATAGTGCATGATCAGATATTTAACACCCATTTTGCAGAGGTCGATATCCATTGAGATTAACAACAATTATGACTATTCCAGTCCAGATAAAGGCAGTGTGGTGGTATAGTATGAATTCTTGTCTTACAAACTGACCCCATTCATCAATGTGTCAAAATCATCAGGATAGCTTAGAGTTCCTGTGTATCTTAGTAAATTTCTGCAATTATGTTCAGACACCAGCTCTACAAAGTTATATCATTGAGTTCAGTCAGAGTTATAGTGGTTCCGTGATCTGTACATTATACAAAGTCATGCATGCATTTACTGCCATCGACTATACTGGTGTATGCCTTTTCCTCGAATCAGAAACTCTATCTGGTATAATTCAATTAATTTGTTTCTAACTAGGAGATGGGTTGGGTATACAACCCTTGATAATTTAATTTGGTTAGTTTAGCAGACTCAAGAGTATAAATTCATGAAGAAATCCAGACTGAGATTCAAGACTGAGATATATATAGGATCGAATGGGGCGTTTACCTTCCTGTTAAAATTCAGCCATCTACCTGTATTTCTGTAACAAGAACCCATCCTCATTAAACCACAGCTATTATCCAAAGTTCCTCAGGCACAATGCTTTAGTAATCTTTTTACTGTGATGTTGAAATGGAATTCTCTAAATGTCACAATTTATGTCATTTTGTACATGGATAATATGTACTCATTCTCAACACAAGTTTATGGTTAGATCTATAGATTTCTGATAAGAAAAAAATGCAATTTCTACTGGTTATATATTACTGTATCAAGTGGGATGCATTTGCAGAAATGAACTTTTCCAGTTTATGCATAAAATGAATTTGTAAATGTATTATATACATCTGTAGGTTTACCATTATTCTCTTTGGCAATAAGGAGAAACTTTTGATAACACACTGGCTACTGCTGTTGACTTTTATTGTCTTCTATTTCTGCACAATATCATCCACTAAAGTGCAGTGTGTCCATGTTACTGCAGTGGTTGCAAACATCACAATTCCCACGCAATTCAGTTTAGCTATAACAATACATGTTAGTAAGAAGAGAGTTGTTTTGCTTATTAGACGTTAAAAAAAAATTGTTTGAACATATTTTTCCTTTCAATTTATTCTGTGCATGTACCATGCTATTCCTGAGTACAGTAAATAAGCATTTAAAACCAAAGCATTGATAAGTGCGTGCTTTAAGTAAAGATTGTTAATTTTTCTAAGAGCCACCTGTTCCATATTCACTTGGAGAAATAAGTTATCTTTAATATTAGTTTTCGTAGGCTGCATCTTTTCATTGACATTTTTTAAGTATAAAAATTTGGTCAGCACTTTTAAGTACTAGTTAATATCTTTGTACAGTACATTTCATGCATCTCTATGTGAAGTTTTCTTTAGTGAAAGATACAAGCAATAATGCTACATGCAGTCAATCATTTTGGAAAAATCCATCATAATTACATCATAAACATATCAAGAAGTCAGTTGCCCGAGTTATTGATGCATATTGAACGTATATATAGTACATTTACTGTAGAATGAACTTGTATATATAGAAAATGTAATTATTTCGGTGGATGACATGGGGCTCGTTGTTACAGTTATGGTGTCTGAAACCAATCTGGACTGTTTTTACGAGTCATTTATTGCTTCAATTTAATCCTGATATTGCCTAACCAAGAGTACAGCTTCAAGTTGTTTTAGTCCAGCACATGGAATTTTTGTTATTATTTAACCACAAATCACAAAGAAGGAAGCATTATTGGAAACCATGTAAAAGACTGACTGCTTCTACATGGTCAATTAAGATTTCGTTGTATGCGGCGTTTTTTTTTTTTTTCATTTCAATGAAGAATCATCCTGAAGCTTGCTAAAAGTGTCTGTTTTGATATAGTTCCATTGATGAGGCAGTTGTTTCGGGGAGGGATCGGACATGGTTCACAATCGCTAGTCCTCCTTCTCTCCTCTCTATCAGAGGGCTGTAATTAACCTGTGATATATTGGCCATCAATGAATCCTCTATCCTGAAGCATGCAGTGATAATGACTGAATCACATCATACATGTACCTTCTTCCATCAGGAATTTACCAACAAACTTTGGGTGTAATGGAAAGGAAGAGTTGAGTCAGTGGATTTGGGTTTTTTTTATCTATAGTTTAAGCTTTTGGTATGGGATTTTTAATGCCAAAGCCGTGTTTCCTGGATAATGCTCTTGGTGGAAATTTGAAGCCTGTTTTAAATTTCTAGTATCTCTTTCTCAGTGTTTCTTTTAAATGTGAACAATGAAATCTGAAGACATTAAATGCCTGCAGTAACTTTTGGATTCACTATTGGACTTTCGCATAAAAGTGATTTGCAATATCGTCTTTGCTGCACTTAAGGCCTTTGAAGTGCATTTTATGATAGTTGATTTGGGACCAAATATTCATGGACTGTAGTGAAGACTATAGACTAGAGTAGAACAGTACTAGTTAATCTAACAGTCTTTACAGTACTAATAAGTACCTTTTAAGTGAATTGTATGGTAATTGATTTGTACTATTCATGGGCTGTGTTGAAGACTATAGATTTTAAGTAGAAAAAGTACCAGCTCTAGTACCTCTACTGATGCACCATGGCAGTGATGTACTTGGCCTCTCTGGTCAATTCAAGGCTGATTGATTGGAGACAGGTATAGGAGAATTATGATGGACAACTTGGTCATGTGATTACTAGAATACTCTTTATGGTTATGTTGTGCATATGTTTAATGGTGGTAACTGTCCCTCTTAATTTATCAATGTTGACACAATAAGCTCTTCTTTTGTTGCTGTCATTTCTGTAAATCTATCACTCAGACACACCTATGATGTTTACTCCATCATCACACTTTGTTTCAAAGTTGTTGAGTGTTATTTTTTTCTGTACCTCATGCAATGGGCGTAATAATGATAACAATCAATTTACCAAGCACAGAATGGTAAATATGAAACAAAAAAGTCTTTCTTTTTTCCTCTGCTAACACCGAGATGAAAGCTTTAAGGTTAACTCAAACTACCGTAGGCCTAATTGGTCAAGTTCCTTGTCATGAAGACCACAAGTACAGGTATATAAAAATTGAAAGGAAAGGAAGGAATTACCTTACAACAACAACAATAGATTAAATTGCTTTTATACTTTGAGTGTTAATTGTTTATTTTTGCATTTAATTTAAAAGTATATATGCACATAGTTGTGATAATTGTAGCATTTATTGATTCAGTCATGACATGTCAATTGTCATTTGATTGTGATTTCATAACTTTTTTTAAAAAAAAGGGGGGGTGGTGGTGTATTTGATCCTGCAATGGATTCATGATCATTAGCTAATTACCAAGATGTAGGTAGACACTAGCTGACCTCAACAAAAATGAATGTCAATGATTTGTTCATGTCACATTTTAGATACATACTTTCCAAGTAAACAGCCCTTTTCAGTTTATATGACGGTTTGGTTGCAGTTTATGAACACAAGAAACACACTTGACTTTTAAGATTAGGATGGGGGCTTTATCAATTGCTGGAGAAATCGCAGTAGAAACACACAGAAAACTAAACAATTTATCATTAAATGGAACAGACATCTCTAATTATGCCAGAGGAGATATAATATAAATAAGCTTCACCCAGGTCTACACTTTAGATGACTCTGTAGCAAGGATACTGGAACCGTTCTAACTATTTCAGTGCTGCTCGTAGTCCTTATTATAGTTAGATTCTCTCATTTGAGCATTAAAAACAAATGTATTGAATTGTAATTTTAAGTATCTTCTTGCGCAACTTGTCATCTCAACCTGTTTGCTTGAGGAGTGTTTTATATTGTTCGAATTAAAAGCTTTTAGGCAAGATTAAAAGAATAACTAAGTTATTGGTGAATTTTTTGTTGTTGAGATATCCTACATTATTGAGTAGAGCAGCATCTCTTAATTGTTTTTGTTGTGAGAGGATATGCTCCTTTTAACTCTGCTGTCATTGTATATTTTCGAATATTAAAAATCTGGGTTTGGAGAGGCTGCATTCTGTTTACTAAATCAGAATTCAATATTTTCCTAGTTTGTGGCCAGCCCAGTACACATGAACTCATTACTGTGTATTGTATGTGGGTAAGCCTTCGCTCAATTGATAGTTACGTTACATCATGTAAATGATCAGAATATTGACGGGTAAATACTGATCAAGGCCACAGACTCTCTTTGGGAATTCTTGTCAGAAATGAATGAAGTGAAAACATACTAACAATCTTAAGTGTATAGATATGAGCACCATTTATATGATATAGATATATCAATTGGTATTGTACTTTTGTAACTTATCTATCTTGCACTGACCTAAGTTTCTGTATCCTACTAGATAAAAACTGTTGGTTTGAACATTTTTTATTGCATTTTTTTTTTAAACAATTAATGGGATTGGGCAGAAGTTCCAAAGCTTATATCACTGTGTTCCTGCAAATCATGATGACAAGCAAATGTTTTGAATGCAAATTGCTTAGATTATTTGTAAAATCAGAAATGGATGGGTTTTGAGGGCATGATATTACTACATGTATTATAGTTTAGGTGTAAGACACATCAATATTATTAACAGTACTTTAAATAGATCTACACGTCTGCTATGGCAAGTTTGGAGTATAGACACATTTAAAGTTTAAGACCTGGTGTAATAAAGCTGTAAAATCTGTTTACCTGTGAAGATGTTCTGAATGAATGTCCAATAGGTCCATGCAAAAGCTGACAGAAGAGTGGTAGATACTTGAAGGGTGTTCATATGTGTATGAGGACATGTACTTGACTTTGATAAATTTATACAGTGTCAACTAAACTGCAATAAGAAACTGCACAGTGCTGAATCATAAGAAACTTCCGGTATATATTACTTTCCCATTGGAAGGGTTGAAAGTATTGACTCAAATCCATCTGTTACTTAATTGTATCTATAAATACAAGTGTAATATAAACTTAGAATAAACTCCAGGAAGTTTTATTTTTTAAGGGTTCGGCCATAACAACTTTCACTGATTGAATGGAAATGTACATTGTCACGGTAATATTGTATACTGTTATTAGTAATTAACACTGCCCACTTCCTGTTGTTACATGCATTACATGTACCACAGAAGACTATTTATTAATTCTCACAATTATTAGCAAATTTCCGTTATTCGAAGTTTCAGTTTACCACAAATGCTGTAATCTGAGTGTATATTGCTATCTATTAGTTCAAGGAGTTAATCTTTCCTTGTACAGATTGTGATGTCGCAACTTGAGTTTTTAAGGCATAATGTATGAAAAGTATACTGTTGATGTTTTTGACGTTATCATTTTTTCCCATTGTTTAAGGTTTCTGTTTTTGTGAATTGTAGGCCAGACCTAAGCAGGTAGACCCTGTGGACTATGAGACGTACATTGCCAAGAACAAGAGCATCCTCCACAATGATCCACAGAGGGAGATGCTCACATTCCCCTATGATGACATCGTCATTCCGGTAAGTCAAATCTATCACCAGGTACATGTATAAATTTTTTAGGGATAAAATGAGAGAGAGAGAAAAAGAGAGAGAGAGAAGAGAGAGAGAAGATGCTATTTTTGGTACACTAGGGCATTGAAATTGTAGAAATTGGTAACATTTTGGGGAGTACATATATTGGGAAAATTAGCATACAATTATTATATTTTTGTGTTGATATTTTCAAATTTATTTCCAATATACTTTTTATTTTTACCAAAAATAAACCAGGAAATGTGTTACTAGTTCATTTATTTATCCAAATATATGTCCTTTTCAGGAGGTAATGAATTCGGAAATTTTTATAAATTCAGTTTGAAATAAATATACCATACCCTTTTTTGAAGGGTGAATGAGGCCTTTCAAGAGCCTAAAACTTTTGATAATTGAAAGCCTTGGATTGATTTGTATTAATTCTTGTATACTTATATTTACAGTACAGTATACTTGTATTTGTAATGCAGGTATTGTGAAAATCCTGTACAGATACTGTCAATTTAAATCATCAATGAACTGTTTGATTTCAGCCTCCAAACCCACCTAAGAAGATGCGAACCCTATACTCCACTGTTCCTGATTCGGCATTAGACGAGGCTAAAGATCTACTGGTTCGACAGTGCATCAAGTCGTACACAGACAAATGTCATGTTGTCAAGTATAAGTACAGTGCTTATGCTGGGAGATATGAGAAACTTCCTAAGTAAGAACAACTGATATACAGTGCTATCATTAGAATTCATGGTGGCACAATATTTGTGGATTTCGTGGATACTCGATCCTCTCCAATGAACTTACATCACCAACAAATGATGAAATATAGTACTGTACTAATTTATTAGCTATACAAGTATTAAAATCCACAAAATTTAGTCCCCTGAACCTGTGAAAATTGATCATTCTTGAAAATTGGCCCCCAGGATAATTTGATGATTCCACAGTAGCTTGTATCATACACAGTGAATGTCATTAACTTTTGAACTTATCCTATTCCATCATAAACAAGTCTGACTAGATGTTACAACTATCAGGTCCTGTGTGTGTATGTGTGATGTTTATGCTTTTATGAGAATATTTGATTTGTTTTTAGTATTAGGCAAACTGACCCCCTACCCCACCACACCTTTGAGATTGATGCTGAACCAGAGGAAAAAGGAGATGAGGTGACTATTGCTTGCAACATTACACAAACAGAGACACAAATATTCTTATTAAATTATTGTGCAGACAAGACATTTCAATTCAACTATTTTGTGCACAGGGCATTCTAATTAAAAAGATAGTGCACACAGACATTTGAACAATCAACCATTCACTATTGTGCACATTGACTATTGAGCACACAGAACTTACATGTACCAATTAAACTTTTGTGCATGCAAGACATTTTGATGAAATGTTTCGTGCACACTGATCCACCAATTAAATTTTTGTGTGCATTATGAGAGACATATACAGTATTAATTTCTATATTTTGAATTCTCAGGACACCAGAAGTTTGACAGCTAGTATTCAGAAGACTGGCTGGCTGTACAAAGGTCCTGATGGAGGGAAAGAGAACATCATTAGTTTCACAAGGGTAGGTTAAAACAGGGCGCTGGAATATATTTAGGAAGGAAATGCCACTGTGATTTGTGCAATGTTGTGTAAAAGAGATACATGAATTTTGCTGTATGTTTAACTCTGAGTATTAATTATTGATAAGTTAATTTTTTTTCACTATTTATTTTGTCAACCTATTTCTTCTGTTTTAACCCCCCTTTTTTCGCATATGAAAAAACTGTATTCACTTTCACAATAAATTCTGTATAAATGTATGTGAAATTCTTGAATAAATATGTGAATTCATGAAATTAAGTTTTTTCATTTTACTAAGTACAAATTGTGATGTTGTCTGTTTTAGCAATTCAAGAAGAGGTATTTTGTGCTGAAACAGGAGTCAGATTTCACCTTCAGTTTACAATTCTACAAAGATGAGAAGAAAACAGATGCCAAGGGGGCCATTTTTATGGACCTGGCAGTGGAAGCAAAGCCAGTAAGCACCTACACTGCATGTTATTGTATTCCAGTATTAAACAATGCTGTAAACAACAGATATTGGGAGAGATTTAGCGGAGTTTCCTGATTATTGAATCCTTTACCCATTTTATCTTTGCTGTATATACATTGTATTTTTTCTGCATGCTTGTGTAATGGGCTCAAGTAAATAGATGGTATTCTGGTGGAACAATTATAGCACCACACCCATGATTGAGTATCAAAAGATTGTTTCCGACAAATCTTGTGTTGGGTTTTTTTTTTAGCAGAGGGGGGATTTTCCCTTAAACTATAAAAAAATTCTGTATATTGTAAAAACCACCTTTATTTTTTTCAAAGAACAATTTTTTTTGTCAGCTAACATACATGTATGTGGCTGTAATGTGTGGATCTTTTTATGTTCAATCCTTATTAACCCCCCCCCCCCCCCCCCCCCCCAAAAAAAAAACTTTCTCATTTCGTTAAATCCAAGTACATACCAGTATCTTGAATTGCGAAGTACTTTGTCTTGAATTGTGGTAAGTTTCAAGCCTTGTATCACATACATGTGCAGTTGTCTATAAATCCAAATGGATTACTTTGCTCTAGAACTCGAAGCGAGGGAAGCACTGCTTTGAGATCCACACAAATGACCGGCCACCGTACGTGTTCGCTGCAGAGTCTGAGGCTGAGATGAACGACTGGATCAAAGTGTTGAACAAGGTCATCAACGCGGCAGAGACTGCCTCCAATGTCTCCATGGAGAAGAGCAGAGGTACCGTGTGAGATCTTTGATATTCATTGGTTATCAATTTTCTTGAGTTTTGTTGGTCCCTTTTAGCCACCGATAAACATTGACATAGAAAAATGAAACACAATTTTTATTTATCATACATTAGAGCATTTCCTTGAAATTACATCCCGGTGAATCTATAAAAAAAAAATTGGCAATCCATGTAAATTGACCACTAGAGATTTAAAGGATTTCACAGTTGCTGCTGTGTCACATACCCATACTATGCCCAGATATTGAGATGAGACAAGATCAGATTGGACAAACATGCTTTGATTTATAATCATTTAATATCAATAATGAAGTAATATATACTACTGATGTCTCTCTGAATTTAGATGAAATGCATACACCAGACAAGTCCAATGAAAAGCATGAAGTCAGTATGCATCCAGAATTAGCAAAGGTAGGACTGAGGGATTTACCGGTAAATTGTCTTCAACGAATAAGGGAAACTTTCAAGTAACTTTATTTTGTCATGAAAGTGTGTACTGTACCTACCGTACATGTATATTCTTTGGACTGAAATAGTTTGTGGTAGAATTAGCATTTTAAAACATATCAGGAATGAGTAATGCAATTTTATGTTTTGGGATTATTCCACCCATGCATGCTGAGGAATTTTGCTGTAGCAGTTGTTTGACTAAGGTTAACATGCAATGAATAGTTATATTCTATAGACTCAGACCTCTAAATGTTAATAAGTTTAGCAGATGTGGATGTATGAGCATCCTCACCAAAAATTAACTCAGCCTTAGATGTATTGAATTTATTTATTAATAACTGAATACCGTAAATTCCTTATTTTACACAAGTACTTACTTCCGCGATTCTGTTGTTTTGTATCAAATCGAGAAATATAAAATTGCGAGCACCAATTTTTGTTATAAAGAGAGATTTTAAAATATGTGACGGTTGCTTCTAATGATTTTAAGCGGATATTGATTCCTCGCATTTAATTAGGAATCTACAGTAAACTTCTTTTATTACTACAGTACAACAGAGAAAGTGAAACTATGCTTACAAAAGCAAGAGAAGAAGGCAGACATAATCTGTACAGAGTTTATCCAAATATTGTAAGTATTACTCTTATTATGCTATGTGAATCATCCATTTATTAGATGAGTAAAACCATGAGTTATTAAATGATCTGAGTTTATATTCGATAATAGCATGCTTAACAGCAACTTACATTTATTGTGCAAAGTTTTCAAAAGAACTTATTTTTGTTGTTTATTTAATGAAGATGTCATTATCATTTTTCAGAGGTTTCACTTTGATGAGGATGATGAGGAGGAAGGAGGTGGTGGAGGGAATCCTGAGCAGATTGAGGTGTTTCCCTCCACGCACTGCAACCGCTACATGATGAGGCTGGTCGACTTCAAACTCAAAATGCAGGCCAATTTGGCTGAGGAGGGATTGGGTCAAAAGTTCACAAATGTAAGGCTTTCACTCTTCCTGCTGTGTATTGTTGATATGTAACTGTTTACAATGGTGTACGCCTGAATAAGTAATACAAACAATTTTTGTACAGTTATTGACACATGTATAACACTTTATACATGTACCCATACTTGTAGCTATTTTGATGTGGAATAGGAATGTTGAATTTTTTGACTGAAAACCAATGATAGCAGAAAGAGCTTACATGTACAATTGATAATGATGTGATGTTTTATATTGTTATTCTTACCGGTAATACTGTATACATGTATAGGCATTACTAGCATCTACATGATCTGAATCAGTATGGAGAATTGATTTGTAATTCCCTCTTTTTTTTTTATACAGCCTGAACCATTCTTTCTGAGTTTCGCATTGTATGATGCTAAGGAAGGAAAGAAGATTTCAGAGGATTTTTACATTGACCCAAATGAGCATGAGATCAAAAAGATGATTCCAGACGAGGTCCTGTGTGCTTCAGACAAACTCAACACAGTAGAGGGAAAGAACTCTGCCCCACATCTCTTCAACCTTTCTGAAGAATGGCTGCTAAAAAAAGACAGACATGTAAGAAACCACTCTTTGTTTGTATAGAAATACTGTATGGTGGGAGTTTTATGTGAAGTGCTATTCTTTGCTAACTTTTGCAGTATAATCTCAAATGAAAATGCTAAAAAAGACATATTTTGGAAACCATTCGTCAATCGGGTTGAAATTTTTGTTCTAATTTCTTAATCCTTTGTTTTGACTGGGGATCTTAAAAGTATTTATACCAAGTTTTGTGTTAATCAGTTATTGGAAGAAGGCTAAAATAGAAAGATTTTCTACTTACAAAAATTATAGCCAAATTATTCAGTAGATGAAAAATAAGAAATGATGAAATAATATAATTTGCCTGTTGATCTTGAGATATTTTTATCTAGTTTATGTTGAAAATGTATAAGGAGAAGGTGAAAAAATCTTAACTTGCTTAAAAAAACTGTTTAAAATTAATTGAATATGAATTGTATATGAAGTTATGACATTATGTTTTGTTGTGACGTTGTCAGGGTGTGTTTTCGGTGACGTCCTGCCATGCGGAGGTGTATCTGTTTGTGAGGATAGAGAAGGTCCTACAGGGCTCCCTGTCCCAGGCCTGTGACCAGTACCTCAAGTCTCCCTCCGGAAACAAAATCTACAAACAGATGAGGCAGTTCTGTTCGCAAATCGGACATCACCGCATGCCCTTTGGATGGGCAGCTAGGTGAGAAATTCGCTCAGATTCAAAAAAGATAATTTGATGTCAACAAATTCTTGTACAGTTAATCACTGATACAGCAACATGCTTGTAACTTTGAATTCACATTTAGAGCCAAATTAGTTTCAATCCCTTATTAATCTTAAAATGATCCCTGGCAGTGCTATATATAAGCATGTATTAGAACCTTGGATCCCTGTACAGTCACGATATTATAATTTTCTTATGATATCACATAATGTCCTCATTGTTTATAGGTTTTTTGAAATTTATAACACTTTCACGTTATTTAAATTATCGATAATTTACAGACAGCTGATAATCGAATCCAATGGCCCAGCTGAAATGAAAATCTTCAGACAAGAAGGTTCCAAGTTTTCAGAACAGGAAGTCATAAAGATTCTACAAGATTTGAAAAAGTAAGTTTGTGTTTCATACTAAATGACACATAGACACTTTTTCTATATGCTAGAATTGAATGATAGTGAGTGTAGTGAGGTACATATTATCATTTTTTTTTTGTCGGCCAATTCATTCAATACCAGTTCTGGAGATGTTAACAAGTAATGAGGATCGAAGCATCAATATTGGATTGGATTATAGTGAATTAGAGTTATATTGTAGTGTTTATTTTATCTTTTCAGACCAGAAAAGCAAGGAAAACTTCAAGAGATTCCAGGGACTCTGAAGGTTATAATTCATAAAACAAGCCCAGAGCTGCCTTTACAAAGTAGGTGTTGTATTGAAGTCACATTTTTCATTATACATTGATTATCATTCTCTATAAAGATCAGCTGTAACTAAATTTTTAAATGTTGAATTTTGTAAGTGTTTTATTTGCAATAGAAGTTGATTTTTTGGTACATTGTTTTTGTTAGAGTACTACAATTATGGTATGGTATGATGATCTCTCCTAACAGTTTTCTTATCTATTAAATTTTAGATTTTATACCAAATCTTTTCTAGAATACTGAGTGGTTACAGTACTCCCTTATGATAATGACATATCATGTCTCCTATTAAGTCTGGTAAATCTTCTGATCTTTGAATAGCTGTGCACATTACAGGGCACATGTTTTTCTATTGGTTTTATTGCATATATTCATTATTTATCATTTGTTTTTATCAAATACATGTATGTATTTATTCATGTTTTTTTAGTGCACTTTAAACTTTATTCTCTTATTCTCTAGGGTCTTTCATCTTATTTTCAAAAATTTTGTTTACCGCACTATATACAGTTGAACTTTGATATCTCGAACGCTGATATCTCGAATACAATGGATATGTCAAAGTGATTTGTAAGTCCCAACCACTTATGTTTTAAGTATTTACCCTCAATGTCTCGAATACTCTGATATCTCGAAGTTTTTGAATAGTCCCATCTAGTTTGAGATATCAAAATTTGATTGTATATAAACTATTAGTAAAAAATGATTTACCGGAATTCTCTACAAAAACATGTTGTACGTACATGTACATGTATTACAGTTATTCAATTCCTACAATTTTTGTTGTGTTTTAATGGCTTTATTTGAATTTTCCAGATACATTAACTTCCTCTCTCGTGCCAATCAAGCCATTTCCTATCCCCCCACCCGACCCCCCAGCAATCGAAGTGGAGCAGTTTGTCCTAGATAGAGCCTCATTTTGTGATACCTACGACTCTTACATCAATCATCTCTATGTATACCCTATAAATCTTAGATATGAACATCAAAAATCATTCGCCAAAGTAAGAACTTTGTGGAAAGTGGGGTTCAAAGACTGATATTGCTGCTTATTACTGCTTTTGTGATTATTGATTACCCTTTAAACAATTTTTATTTCATTTCTTAGGCTAGAAATATAGCATGTTGTGTAGAGATTAGAGATTCCGATGATGAAAATGCCATTCCATTGAAGGTAATATTTTTGATTCACCCAACACTCCTTGCAACTGAAATGAAATTATAAAAAGTTGATGAGATCAATAAGTAATGTTCTCTCTGGCAAAATTATTATCTGAAATTGTGATCGTTCGATAAGAAGGCCTCTTGATCTTTCTGATGGTTAGATCTTGTGTTTTTTTGTTGATAGCGTATCTATGCCCGTCCAGAAGTAGGTGTGTTCACCACTGTAGCCAGTGCCACTGTCCTCCATCACAGCACTTCACCCGACTTCTTAGAAGAGGTAAGCTACGCATTTAGAACTCAACAACAGAAATATTTCATTATTTTAATTTATGTCATTTGTTCATTTAACCATTCATGTTTTTAAAAAGAATTGAGATTTTCAATGAATTAACTTTAAATCTATATACCGAGTACCTGTGAAAAAATGAATGATGTTTCCAGGGAAATGTTAATATATTGACACAAAATACAAGTATACCAATTGTGAAAGTAACTTTACTAATTTGTGTATTAATTAATTGATATAATTATAGTTAACTGATTTTGTGTTATGTAGGTGAAGATAGCTCTCCCCATTCAGTTACATGAGAAGCACCATATATTGTTCCGGTTCTACCATGTTAGTTGTGAAGGCTCAAAGTCTAACCGTAGTTCCACGTCTTCTGTCAAGAAACGAGACAACATTGAGACTCCGGTCGGGATCGCCTGGCTTCCGCTTCTCACTCAGGGCAGGTACGTCAACCCCTAACATCTTGTTCTTTTGTAAGGCTGTCATTGTTAACCCTTTCAATATAACTGCAGGTACTGATCTCATACAGGGCGAATTTATAAAGTTTGGTGAAGTTGTAGCTAGTATGTAAATTAATGATGTAAATTAAAAAATTGCTGATGCGTCATATTTCACCAAACTATTCAATTTGCCAAGCAGAAGAGCAGGACTGTAGTTACCTTGGATGGGTTTATTTTGATATAAAAGGAACAAAGAGTGAAATGAATGGGTTAATCAAATATTTGATAAAGTTCATTGTAATGGTATTATTAATATAGTAATAAGTAATTTGTTAAATAGCCATGTTAAAAATTACTTGTAGGGAAACAATTGGTTAGTGTATAATTCATTGTATGTTGAGAGTGTTTGGGTTTGGTTACAGAGTGACAGTAGGAGAGCAGAACATCCAGGTGGCAGCTTGTACAGCATTACCCAAAGACTACCTCTCTGCTAAATCCCCCGACAGATCGGTACGCTCATCTTATAACTCAAGTAGAACATTGCTGTTAATATAACTCTGCTCTTAAGATATCCGTTTTTTGGGGTTTTTTTAAATTTAAATTTATTTTATTTTACAAATATATGACTGGGATTATCCCCAAGACTTCGCTCAGTTTCATAGACAGCCCTCTTCTTAAGATTTTGTGTAGTTCAATGATAATACATTTTTAAAATGATATTCTTTTTTTTCCTCACTATCAGGTATTTATTAATCCATTACAAGTATTTCAAAATGTTGACTCGACATCCAATTTCCACAGATAGTACATGTACAATGTCTAAAATAGATTGTTATGGTCTTACAATTAAATATATATTGCTGTTTTCTTTTCAGGCTCCAGCACCAGATATCAAATGGGTTGATAATGGTAAACCAATATTTAGGGTCAAAGTTCAGCTACATTCAACAGTGTACACAAAGGTACAGTCAAGTCAAAGGCAAAACAAGTCCATATAATTTGTCATAAGATCTTTTGCATTTTACAGAGAAAGGACATGCATGGTCTCTTCATTTTAAGTTTTTTTTAAAGGAAATATATGTATTTATTGATGTACATTTGTATGTTTTAATTTATCTGCATGGTTCCAAATTTTTATTCCCCAAAAATATGAAATTTCATTTGAAACCAGAAGCATAAATTTGCAAGCTGAGTGAATTTTTTATTTTGTTTTTTTCTTAGGATCAACATTTACACAACTTCTTTTACCATTGTCAAAAAATTGAGACTGCATTGATGCCAGGAACAGATGTGGACAGCTTAAATAAACTGAAGGTGGGTATCTGTTGTGAATGACACTTAACATGTACTACATGTATTGATAACAGCCACCCCATGTAGTATCTATATACTTATATGTTGTTTCATTTGAAACACTGTGGAATCATTAGGATTCGTGGTAGCTCAATTTTCATGGTATTCGTGGGTAGCCCTTTCCCACAAATTTATATCCTCAATGAAAACATATTTTGACAAAGTCAGTTTTCTTGCTGAAACTGAAAACCAACGCATCCATGAAAATACATCCCCAAGAATAAGCAAAAATCCCACAATCCACGAAAATTGGCCCCCACAAATTAAAATGAATCCACAATATGGAAGAGAAAGTAAAATGTTTGGATAACTCGGTACAAACCTTCATTTTGATCATCATTGTTGACAGTAAGTTTATATAGATAGCCTATGTTGTTATTGTATGATGACAATTTTTGGTATACACAGTTAGGCATATTATAAACATGTGGTGAATTTTATTGTTAAATATCTTTGATTATAAGGCTAAATTGTGACTAGGTTATATTTGGTCCAAAATACATGTGTAAACATTTGTAGAATATATTTTTTTATTATATTGTGTATCTCATTATCTAGTAGAAAAATACATGCAAAGGGAAATATTTATACACTTATTATTAACCATAGTTGTTTATGATTTTTAGCCACATTTTGGGGTATTTCATATATATCACTATCTCCACAAGTTTAACATTTCACTTAGCGTATTAACTTTGGTTTCTCTGTCAGCTTTGTCCATAACATTTCAACAGCCTGATGCAAAACTGCTATGAATTTTCTTCTGAAAATGAGATTTTGAAATTGAAGAATTTTTGACCTTCCAATTGTTATTAAAATGTTAGAAAATAGCACTGCATGTCTATAAATATGCAAAAGCTTTAAAGACAGAATGTTAATTCTGATCACTTCTACAATGCTTAAAGTATCATAGATTTTATTGACATATAGATCATTTTCAATGAGTCAAAATCAAAAGAACTGGAATTTTTATATGTGTAATTGTTGGTTAACAGCTAGTCTTTAAACTCTATTTAGAAGTGGAACTTAAAATACATGTACAGAAAACAATATATGAAGTCTATGATTTATACATTCTATGAATAATTCTGGGTTTCTATATTTTTTTCAATATATCAATATGCACACCGCACATACATCATTTGTTCTTTTACATGATTAATGATACAATATATTGTAATACTGTGTCACATAACAGCTTGACAAGCCAACCATGGATTTGGAGAAAACCTTTCTATCAAATTCTACTAAGGTAACATTTCTTAAAGATTTCACCTCCCACTCCAACTGATGAGTATTGTGAATGACAACCAAAGCAATATTTAACACCTAAATTAAAAGAAAAAGTGCATTTTGGAATGACCCATACATTGATATATATTTTTATATAATATGAATATGTATAATTAATATAAGATTTAATAGCAATTTTCCCTGTTGATACCATGCAAAGATTTCAAAAGTCAGGTTAAAGTTGATATGTGCACTTCAGTTTGATCTTCAAGTTGTGACATTTTTTTCTTGAATAGAAAACATGATTGCAGTGAAAGTTTATATATAGTGTCGCCTAGCAAATACATATTGAGACTGATACACTGTGTGAATACTGATAGAACTAGGTTTAATTAACTAGATGGAGATCTTTATTTCACTGCATTACTGCACATCTGCGTGATTAATACTAGCATACACTGCAGATAATTTCAAACAGTTTGTTTGCTTTTATATCCACACTTTTAAATAAACAACAACAAATTAATTATGCCGAGCAATTGTCAGAAATCCATGGTCAGTGGTTGGTGTTAAAGTGAATTTTTTTCTTGCTTTTGGATAATAACAGGTAAAGGGTATTTTGATCATTTGCTTGCTGATCTAAGTTTTAAATGAAGGCTTAATTTAATTGAAACAAAACAAATAATGGCATGAATAAATTAGCAGAATGTGCCAATGTATTTTCTGAATTTGAAACTTGAATTATAATTAACAACATATTTATTGCTATGTTTTTTAAAAGAAATTAAATTGTGATAATTGCAGTGTAAGAAAGGTATGGTATATTTTCGTTCACCTCGGTAAAATGAATACTGGTATATGTAATACATGTTTATATTATTGATATCTATTTCCACGTAACTACTGACTGATCTTTGGAAATGCATACATGTATCACCCTTGCTTGACCTCTGTCTTTGCAGTCACTCCATGCTGTGGATGTGCTGACTTATGTCCAGTTTCTGCCCACCCTGTTAAACCAGCTCTTTTCCCTGCTTGTCAAGACGGTCAGCGACGATGTAGCCCTCAATGTGGTCAAGTTAGCATTCCATTATTCTTCTGGCCTTGGGGCAATAAAACTTTAATGAGCTCACTTTTGAGCTGAATCTTACTTTTACAACATGTGTGATGCATACTGTAGATTACTTATTTTACGCAAGTACTTAATTCCGCTATTCAACCGTTTTGCATCAAATGGTGAGAAAAATTGCGAATGCCAAAGTTTTATCATAGTTTCATTTAGTTTTCATCTGTCTGAAAAGTAAAAGCGAGATTCAAAAATCTGCCAGATGTGCTTCTTGCGAGTTTACTCAGATATTAATTCCTTGTGTTTAATTAGGAATCTTCAGTTTAGCAAAAAAAATACCGGTAATAATAGGTGAGACTGAGATCAAACCTGTCCTATTTTTAGGTTGATGACTCCAAAACCTGATTATTACATCAATATTAAGATAAATTAGATAAATTTTAATGCAGATTAATATGATATTTTTTATCATTGAATTATTGGTTATTTATTGCAGGGTTCTAATCCACATTGTGTCGGAGGTTTCTTTTGTCGACAAGCAAGACGCTCTCAAAAGTTACGTGAAGGTTGGTTCAAATTTAACTATTTTGAAGCCATAATATGAAGTGAGATGTTAATGTCCCATATGAAATGAAATTATCACAGAAACTATGATATGGAGAGATTTTTTTCCTGCATGAACTGAAATTCAAGGTATCGCAGAAACTGAGTATCTTTAGTACTGGTATTTTTTTGTGAATATCTTTGTTGTGTTGCAGTATGTGTTTAGCCCTGAGCCCATCCCTAAGGGCACCAAGGGGGCCCACACTGTGCACGAGGAGCTGGCCAAGAACCTGACCACCATACTACGACCCGCCAATGCCGACAACGTGGTGGTCTGTAAGTTCCTGAAGTACTCCTGGTTCTTCTTCGAGATTCTGATCAAGAGCATGGCTCTCTACCTCATTAGTACAGATAGGATCAAGGTCAGTACTTGATACTATGCAAATTATACCTTTTATGATAACTGTGGTACTGCTCTTCTGCAGGGCAAATTAATATTATTATAGTTTGGCAAAGTTTTAGTTTGCTATAATTAAACGATATAGATTAAACAATTGTCGTTATGACATATTTCTCCAAACTTCATGTATGTCAATTTGCCATTTAATAGAACATTACTGCAGTTACTGTAAATTCTGCCTGTTTTTTTATGGCAGTTTAAAAAAAATTTGGTGCTTTCTCTGGAATTTTTTTTTTATTATACCTACATGTACATATACCTAAGCATTTCAATGTGGCTATTATTTGTCAAGCATATGCATTGAAAACTTGATTAACATGCAAAAAAACAGAGTTGATTAAAAAGTTACTTTCTTTCAGTTATCAAAGTGTGATAGTATTGCTAGGGTATATCAAGTCATAAATTGATGTGAATGTTATTGTTCTTAGCTAACTGCAGTTGTAGAAGACATGCCATCCTATTGTTTTATTTATTTGACAGATGCCAAGGAATGAGAGGTTTACAGCAGATTATCAGTACAGAATTCAGAACCTACTGCAAACACTGACCCCCAATATCATACAAAAGCAGAGAGAAATGCCCAGGGAGACAAAGATAGCCAATCAGAGTCTAGCCATGTTTGTTAAGGTGACCAAATCAAAAAAAACATCTGCTGATATGAAATTGTTTGTATATGAAAATGATTCTTTGAAAGAATAGTTATGAAATAATCATTTCTAGGTACTCAATATTAATTTGTTAATGAAAGAGAAAACTCTTATGAAGTTCACAACATGTTTTTCAGAGTACGTTTACACTCATTCTGTAAATGTGTTTAAAATAATGTTTATATCAAATCCTATGTTTTGAAGAGACAGTATATTCAAAGAACTTGGAAGCTAATTGAGAAAGCATGCTTGTATTTATTGTGTATAGTGCAATGTACATGTACCGTATTTGCCTTATATGATCATACATGCCAACTTTTGAAAATCGTAATGGGGGATTTTTCGCGAACGACATTTATCATGTCTACAAATTCGCGACATTTAGTCGTAAAAATATAATTTGTCTTTTTTTGTATGTTATATGAATTTATTCAATATATCCAAACAAGCTAACAAATATAAAACAAAAAGGTTTATTCTTTAAGTTAACAACAAATGTAAAACTTTCAACAAGTATGCTTAAAATTCAGGTCCATGGTAAAAGAATCTGCAGCCAGGAAACATGCTCTCTTTCTTTAGACAATGGCCTTCAAAAAATATGATACATATATATTATTAAATGCAGTGTTTATCATAATGTTAATGTTATTATAGAAATGTTTTACAATACACTTAACAATTTATTGTACTAACCTTCATCTTGGTCCACATTTTTTCCAATGCCAAAAGTCTGATTGACCTGAAGCATGGATGCATTTACATGTATGCCATTCACTGTAGCCACCATGGTTAACGCTAGAAATCGTTTAATAATAGTTACACTGAGCTTAATTTAATTCCTTAAACAGTTTAAAGACTAACAAATTTTAAAGGAATTTTTAATCATAGTAAAGTGAAAATGTTTTTACACACCATCACTTGGATTTACAAGCGATCGGTGCTGTCAGTTGCTTCATTCGTTCTTTATCTATAAAACAATTAACTTCGATCGCCTAGGTCGTTCTCTGTGTGTACAATACATGCCAATTAATTACTATCAACACACGCTCCCAGTTAACTCTGATTAACCTCCCAACACATGTTCACACATCCCAAATCACGACATGTGCCACAGGTAAACAGTAATGGCGACCCTAAATCCCGATATCTGATTGGCTTGCAAAAAAAAAAAGCCACGCGAGATATAAAATTCATGTCGGAAATCGGGATTTCTGTACAATTTACAAATCCCGATCGGGAAATCGGGATCGATGCTTCAAATCGGGAAAATCCTGACTAGATGGGGAAGGTTGGCATGTATGTATGATTAGAACCATACATGACTTTATTGTAGAGCTGTTTTACTCTGATGGACAGAGGATTTGTATTCAAGAATATATCAGCTTATGTGGAACAGTTTGGACCAGGAGACTCCAAGGTGAGAATAATGTCTAAGAATCAGAGTGTGGACAGAATTGTCATCATTATCACTATCAAACAGCTTTTTGAAAAAAAACCCTTTTTTAGTACTTTTATCCAACTTCTGTTGGCATGGGAGAAATATTCCTTACTACATTCATGTGAACTGTAAAAGTGGTTATTTTCGCGTAGGGGAAATTTATACTAGTTACGCAGTAAGCTTAAAACAGCATAAAATACCCACCGTGCGTATAGTAAAATAATGAAAAGGTAAATCACGCATCCGTGTACTTGACACTCACGTGTATTGTTCAGTTTGACCATAGAAAAGGCCTACTTTTATATGTTAATATGAAATTGAGCCTTATTTGCAACAAAATTAAGGTCTTCCGTTTCCGAACGGAAGACCTTACTATTATTCTGAAAAATTTTCAGATTTCTTCTTATTTTTTTTTTCTTCTAGAGGCCAACTTTGATCCTTTATATCTCGCTCGTTTATTCACCGATTTTTTTGAAATTTTCAGGTCTGATAACGTCCCACGCAATGTTATCGTTACATATTTTACTTGATGAAAATCCCCATCCATTTTTTAGTAATTCCCCTTTAAGTAAATTTTAACGACCCCTTTTGTCGGATGGGTTTAGCTTTAACGATGACTGGCAGAATCTCAAATATTGGCTGGTTTGGAAGCAGATACATAGAAATGGTGCAAGACATATTTCATTTGTTATTTAAATGCAAACAAAAGGAGTGATATAAGTATTGAAATAGAAGTTATAAAAAATTGCAAAAATTTTCATGTATTTTACTTTCTAGTTTTCCACCTGATAATAATTTGTTATATGATGTATTTCAAAAGGTGTGGGTCTTACCGAGACCTTTCGTTTAGTATTAAGAAAAAGGGGCTGGCCCCTATTATTACGGAGCTAGAGGCTTCAAAAGTTTTTTGTCAATAACTTGTAAAAGAAGAAAAATGTCTAATGCATTATTGAAGTAAAGTTGTTGAAAAATTAATTCTGATTCCATCCGTAGTATTCAATGTGATGTTTTTGTAATATATAGTCAGTTTTAGCAGAAACAATTTAAGCCGGATCGACCCATTTTCCGTGCGGGTGTGCACGTGCAAGAAGTTATGAAAGGGGTTCCTGTTATTAACTAACTGATACATGCGGCGCGTGAAGATGATTCACCATAAAATTTCCAAATGTTTTTATTGATATGTACATTTTCATTTCATAAAAATGAACCTCTTTGGCTTTATTTTAGTTGTTTGTTTCAAAACTGTGCCCCTCTCTATATTTAGATGCATTCCGAGACTCGGGTAACCAATAGATAACAGAGTCGCTAGCTGTATATAGGCCGTCGCCCAGACGACAGTGCATGTGCTTGTAGAGCTGGTCAAGTACACACGTTTAAACGCCCCACTGTTTTATGATTACTGAGACATCTTAAATTGTTTCATTACTGGAAGATGTGTTAATAAAATGGTTCCAATACATGGTAATTAAACTCAATTTTCTACAATACACGGCCGTTTTATAAAGCATAATGTGTATTACTGACATACAAATTTAAACAAACACGGGATTTATTCCGATAGAACATTTTCTTTTAAAACATTACACAATACGATTTACGATGAAGATAATATTATCATTGTGGAGGTGATTTCTATAAGGTGAACGTAATATTTGTCAATATTACTTTTTGAATACAAAGCTGTTAATACACTATGCATAAGATGTATACTTAGAATTTTTTTTAATTTTGTGTACATGCAAAGCAATGCTATTACAATGCTATGGCTATTAAAGTCGAACAATGTATATGGTGAGGTCCGGACTGATACTGATTCTGCTTGTTCAACAAATAGCGAATGTAACGACAAACTGTAGAGATGTTATTTTTTAATAAGTAATAGCTTTCCTAAAAGCTTCAGCCTTGCATGACGAAACAAAATTATTTAATTGGAAGCATATAATAGTTACCTTTGCTGCATATATGTAGCTCTCGGTCAGAAAAAAAATTCAGATTTACTATCATCCATTTTTTTAGACCGGGGGCTTGCAGCTATAATTACCTTAAAGATGTATACATTTTAAGATTTGCCGCTGTTCATAAATTCATTAAAGAGACATGCAGATTCAAGTAGTAATAAGTCGTTTGACATAGGATTTATACCGTTCATTTATATTATTTTCAATAAAATTATTTCACTATTTTAAGCTTGTCAGTGAACTGAAAACAGTTTTACATGATATGTTATGGCATAAAGATAGCAAAATTCAAGGCCTTTCCATCATTTTTAAGCAAAGGACTCTCAAAACAAGAAAATAAACGCAAAGTAAAGCCTGCATGGTACATGTATGCTCCAGATTATTAACATTGTATGATGTGTCTCTCATTTTAGACTCGTCCACTATAACGGTGCGTAAAATTTATGAATGAGCCATTTCTTTCTTACGCGTACGCAGGTTGGCCGAATACTCGCTGAGACTAACTGTTCGTATTTTATTTTTTAGCGCTGCATTAAAAGGTAATATCGGCATTCCGATAACTTTGAAATGATTAATTTAAAAAATGCTTAAAATTACCGGAAAAAGGTTTCGGTCCTCCCCCCTCCCCGGAAAACAAAATAATTCCTCAGAACCCCCGGTAAAAATTTTCAGGATCTCCGCATATAACTGTATATTTTGTTAAATGCGCGTAAAATGTCATGTCTTTTAAACTTCATATCGGGTATACCCACTGTGTAAATAAAGTCGTCATCCATGTGATTCTGTCTAATATATTTAGACAATTATGATGATTAAATAAGTTTCTCAAAATAAACTGCACATGCAAAAAACAACATGCGGAGAATCAAATTATAGATAACTTTTAAAGATCTCTGTTTGCTCATATCGTATAGTACTTTTAGTAGACACGCTATTTTCATCAATCGCCTTGACAAAGATGCACAAATATTAGTACTATGTTGTTCGAAGAAAACTCAGTGTGGGGGGGGGGGGGGGGGGGTGTTCTAGAAGTTAGTAAACAGATGTTTATACTGTAGTATAATAGAAAAAAATTACAACTTTGATTTCTATAGATCCATCCAAGTGATGCTGCTTTAGAAATAATGAAATGGTACCGATATGTTTACACATTCAATTCAATGAACACGATAAATTAAATTTCTGAGCAGGCATCGCTAAAGAGTTTACAAGATAGTTACGTGAACAAAAACAATACATGTACTAGATAAAAATGTTATATATAAGTTCCAGACAATCCCCAAACAATTGATAAAAATGACTAAGCTCTAAGACTAAATCTACATGTATTAGATTAATTAGGCTTTATGCATTATTAGAACTATAATAACACAACATAACGATATTATATCAATAAACTTTAATGTACATGTATATGGCTCTAGAGCAATTGTATTTCACGTACAAATCATCATGAAACAAACTATTCTGTATATCGAAAGCATTTGTTTCCTTTACGAAGGGTCTATACATCAAACATTGTATCAAGGCCAGGTAATCAATTTTGTATTACGTCACAAGTATGACGCAGCTGCGATGGAAGACCTAGTCGTTGCTTGCAACGAGCTCGTTTCTAGTTCTTTGTAAACCACTTAGAAATCTATGGATGGTAAAATGAAATGGTGACAAGAAAATACTTGCTTACAAAAGATATAATGCAGTCTTTTTGAATCATTATCTGAAGTACTGTGAAAAGGCCGTGAAATTTCCATGGTGATTGGTGGTTGCACTTGGATCTGACTGTCTCTTGCATGTGTGCTTTGCTTTCAGTCCCTGTATGACTTGAAGTTTGAGTTTCTGAGTGAGGTGTGCTCCCATGAACACTACATCCCCCTCTGTCTCCCGATCATGAGGAAGGGCATGATCAAGTCCTTCAAAGGTGAGTGGCTGTGCATTATTTCTATGTTTACAAGATAACAAGATAAGGAGTTCTTTTAAAAGTGCTGTGTGATTGTCTGAAGATGCATTGTAAGATTATTTTTTGTTTTTTTGGTAATTTTGAGAACTCTTCTGTTATTATTAAAAAGTGTGTTGACTCTTTAAAAAACATTGTTCATGTGTACCGTATTTTATGTCAGTGTGTGAATTAACAGGATAAAGCTTTCATATGCATTTATTTTTCACTGATCAGCTGTAAAACTTAAAGTAATGAAGATTTTGAACTTTAGGGAGGGGGTGGGGGCAAAAATTATTTACCAGTAATGGATACCATTTTCCTTTTTTCTAATCAAAACAACATTTAAAAAAATTGAATACAAAATTTTTAAAATTAAAATTAATCATAGGTTGCAATCTTGAAGAATTGTAATATTCAAAGAGAGTAAATTAAAATTAATACAATTGATTATATATTTTAAAAAACTTTTTTCCACACTGCTACAGACATCAAATTAGAAGGTAATTTTATACACTATGCTGTAGTATGCAGGTTTTAATGAAGGAGATTTTATTTCTTCCCCAATCAGTGGCTGCACTATAACAAAGGCTTGTGTTTGCTTCCAGTGTCCTAGTGTGTTGTTTTTCCTCCTTTCAGTGCCTTTTGTAGAATGACAACCAATCTGCATCTCATGATTTTGTCAAATGTAGCAAAGAATTTACTGTCAAATCACTTGTCATATTTTTGTCTAAATGTATATAATATCCCAAAAATGAAGAAATTTTAAGGGCTTTATGTATGTCTGACGAGAGAAAATAGAAAAATAGATATCAAATTTACAACTAATTTTTAAATTAAAGGTGCTTTGAAATCAAATATATCTGATATTTCATACACCAGGTACATGTGGTTAATATTTATAGTTATTTTAGTTTATCTCATAAAGTAACTAAAAGAAAAAATCAGTTAAGTATTATAGGTAAAACATTTGATGATCGAGCTCTATTTATTAACATGGATCATGCAGTCTCAAAAATATTTGTATGTACATGTATGGACATGCATATATAATATGTAACAAATTATAATGAGATAATATTGATAAGATTTATTTCATAAAAAACATTAAAAAAAACACTGACAATTAAAGGAAGTGATTTATCAATGGCATAAAAAAAAAATAGCTAATTCATTGAAAAGTCAATGAAATATTTAGATGGTTCCATTAGAATGAAAACCCACCCATGCTTGTTGAAAAACTAACAAGTCATTCGAATCCACAGAGGCGGGGAGATTAAAGGTTGCACAGAGTAGTTAATGTAGAATTGTGCTTCTTCTTTTTTTACATTTTATAGGGCATTTTTGTAAGTTGTCTGTGTAATAGTACTAATTAAGACTGGTGTTTGTATCTACCATTATAATACATGGTCAATTTCATTTATATAATCAGGAATTTGATATTTAAAATTAAATCATATCAAGGTGAATATATACCTGTAACTAGAATATGTTTTGGGGGTCAAATGATGATTTATTTGCGAAATACAATAGGCAGGGAGTGGGATATGGATGTTAAATGAATGTATACATACTGTGAATGTTTCCTAGCTTTGCATGGTAAGTTTTCCTATATACACACACAACTCTATTCATTAAGGCTTTCGAACAAGCTTAGGGCTCAAATTGCAGATCAATGTGTCAGTTTTGTGAATCCAAAAGGGGTTTTATGATAAGTTCAATTTGACATAGTGTATATTGATATAGTAGAAATGCACGTAGTGTGTTTTGATGATGCATAGATATGCAATGATCCAATTAACAGCATGTTGCTTTTATTTAGCAGTTGCATCTCTTTTTGTATTGTTGTCATATGATCTGTTGATTTAAGTTCAAACAGTAAACTGCATTAATCATATAATGCAAAGATTTTAATATTTTTATAGATATTTGTAGCATAAACTTTAAATAAATTCTTTCCCTTAATATCCTTTATTATCCAGCATTGAACTTTAATTGGACTAATTTTATTATTTTTTTTTTTTTTGCATGTTTTCCAAATTTCAGGAAAGATATAATCTTAACTGCTATGGAATTTCAAAGTAATACGCACGAAAATGTTATAATCAATCCATGCAAAGACTTAAAAAAAAAATAACCACTATTAATGTAATTATAATTAAAGTTTAAAGATATAAGGCTGTTTTCCTCTAGACTTACTTTTCTAATTCAATTGTACGAAACTTAATTATACATATATACAAGCATTATAAAAGTCAAATGGAAAGTTTGAATATTGTCAATTTTCTAAATGGTGTGATTTTCTTTGGAACTTCGGCGTTATATAAACTTCAAAGTCTTTGAATATGCATTACATCTACTCTAATTATAGCAAGATCAGCTAAATCCACGAGCAACGGGATACAGAATCTTAATTCTTTTCTCTTGCATTTTGAAAAATAATTTACTTGTATGAGGCTATTAGCAGCTAGAATATATGCATTTAGTATGTTTTATTCAAAATCAGATTAAAATACATGCTCTTTCAAATTATATTTTTTCCACTTTATCTACATTTTGTAGCATGTTTTTTTTTTATATGCAACAACTGTTAATCTTGTGTTATATAATATCAGTACTTGAAAACTATTTTCAATGTTTGGCAGATCTTAAATGTGACTACACACTATCTGAGGAGTTCCGAAAGAACCACTACCTGGTGGGATTACTTCTACAGGAGGTTAAGATGTGTATGAACGAGCCCAAGGAGATCCGAAGGCATGCTATTCACCTGTTGAGGAACCAGATCGCCAAACATTCCTTTGATGATCGTTATACTTCCAAGGTTTTTTACTTTTATACTTTAATTTTCCTTTAACATTAATTTGATCTGAAGAGTTGCATATGTTGCATTAATCTTCACAAGATGTGATCCAGCACTTCAGATCAATTTATTGTTTTAAAGATCAATTTTATAATATACCCTTCCATCATTAGGTAAATACAATATTTTGGAATCAGTTATATGATGTCTTCTTAATAAACAAAACATTTCTAAAGGAATTTTCTTTAATTGGTTTTTATTGTGTACTTAAACATAATTCAATTTCAAAGAGAAATAACAGTATAAAAAAGGGAAAACTGATGATTACATGATTTAGCTGTGTATATTGGTGTTTAATGTGTACTATTTTATCTGATATTTTACAGACTCTGCAAGGGAGGATAGCAGCATTGTACCTCCCCCTGATCTCCATACTGATGGACCACAAGCACCATCTGGTGGAGGACCCCAGTGCCCCGCCCCCATCCCAGGCCCCCACCATAGTGGTGAACGGGGACGTCCAGTCGGTCAAACAGGAGGGTCGGCCCAGGACCCCCCAGATGAGCCAGAAGTCTGTGACCTTCGATGCTCAAACAACACAGAGGGAGTCCAAAGTGTTTGCCATGATAGCTGGGCATGGTACGTTTTTTGATTTAAGAAAAATAACTTAAACAGTAGTAATTTTGGAAACCTTTTTGAAAATATTTCTTGGTCTGAGCCATACTATTATTGTCTCTCTAATGTGTTTATTTATAAACATCATCTACATAGACTCTATTGCAACGATTAGTTACAATGAACCAGTTTAAAAGCACTGATCAATCACGAAATAAAGTTGTTGGGAATAAAAGTTGACATCAGTATATTTGAGATGAAAAATTATTCAGATGATTTTTTTGTCCATCTTTTATGAGATAAAATCAGTAATATGACTGTTTGATATTGTTATGATTAGTATGTAATTCATTTTTATATACTTACTATGTACATGTAGGACCACCATTACAATCTCTGTCAGAAATGAAGGCTCAGATGATGAATGGATCAGCTGGTTCTCTGTCCCGAACAAACAGTACTTCCTCTGTCGACAAAACAGAAGTTAAAACCAATGAAAAAGTCCATAGAAGGTGAGTGTCATGTGTGTGCCAGCAGAAAATAAAAACATGTGATGTCTGTATCTCATATCCTATTTGTCAGCTCTATCATGAGATAATTTACTATTGCAAAGTTTGTCATCATGCAAAAGATTACAGGTAGTAAATATTTGTCAGTTATTTCCAGACTTTCCTTAAGGAGGAAATCTAGTGGACGTATTAAGAGGTGACACAAAAATGTTAAAAACTTTGAGTATTTTTTATTTCTTAATTTTGGTTTGTTCTGAATTCAAAATTACTCACCTCACTTCATATACTAAATGTATCTAAAGACTACAAGTGTATGGGGCAGGACGTCTGCAAGTTTGCTGTGGGACCTTACAATTACTCAATTTCTACATTATTTATTACACTAATGATGTCACACATATTTCAGTATATCCCATACCAAAAAAAGTTATACAGAGTCATAACTTTTTTGTAACTAAACTGGTAACTTTTTAGTGCCTCAAATTTGAGGTACAGAAAAGTTATGACTTTTTTGTAACTATATTTGTCTTTGTCATTTTAAAGTATAACTAAAATGTACCTACATCAGACTTCGAAAAATTTCACTATAACTTTTTTGTGCCTAATCTGAACTTAGTCATTTTAAAGTATAACTAAAATGTACCTATATTGCACTTAGAAAATTTTCACTATAACTTTTTTGTGCCTAATTTGAACTTTGTCATTTTAAAGTATAACTGAAATGTACCTATATTACACTTAGAAAATTTTCACTATAACTTTTTTGTACCTATTTGGACTTTGTCATTTCTTAGTATAACTAAACTGTGCCTAAATCAGACTTAGAATTTTTTCAGTATAACTTTTTTGTAACTAATTTGGACTTAGTCATTTTTAAATGTTTGTTTCACTTTAAATATAAAAGACTTAAACTTTTATCATAATTTTTGTACATGAGTATATTTGAAGATTAAAAAAAAAACAAGTACATGCACACACAGTGAGTCTTACAGTCACATACTCTCACACATTTAAAACTAATTATAACTTTGACTGCCTGAATTTCAAGACTATTATTAATAGCTTTCTTTAATAATAACATCTATTTTGCAAACTATTCAAGTTTCCTGAAAGATTAGGTTTTTCAGCTCCCCTTCCCTTATAATTCACATTACAGCAACAAAAAACTTTAAAAATTTGTGTTAATATCTGATAAATTTTCAGCTATTTCCCAGCAGTCTTCTTCAACAGCTAGTACACACTGAGATAAGTGTATGTCAATTCATATGTTGATCAGTTATCAGTGAAGTTAATTGCAAACCTAATTTATAAAAAGACAGGTGTGAAATCAGATGTGTATATATATATACCCCACCAAGCCCTCAGGCTGGGTAAGCCTTAATTCACACCTGTGTGATTGTCTCTAATTATTCATGTGTAAAGTCCAGCAAGCTCTAATAGTATTATGCAATTAAACAATGGACTTGATTAAATGCTAGCTTTTTCATGTTAAGAACAATTAATAAACATACAGTTGAAGCAAAAAAAGACAGATCTCAGTAATTATGTGATGGGCTTGGTGGTTTTAGTCTTCATAAATAAAACTAAATTAACTTGGGTAATATTTGTCTTTTAAGTTATCACAATGCTTGCTTTTGGTACAAAGCATATGATGCTTGATACTGATATTAATAGAGAAATTATGTAAATTCCCGCTTGTTTTTAAATCCACCATGATTCAAAATGGCGGCCTATGGTGATAGTTTCGTATTATTAGTAGTACTAATATTTTATTACAAACTGCAAGATCAGTGAAATGATATCCTTTATTTTATTTTATTGAGTTTTTTTGACATGTTGATACATTAGTAAATCCATCATGTATCTAAATACAGTTTTGAAAGTATTTTTCACTTTACTTGGTAGCTGTGATATGATTGGTCAGATTTCAAACTTGATCAATCGCGGAATTTGATTGGTTGATATCATTTTCACTCATTTTAAACATGAAGAAGGACAACAACACTGAGGATCTACACTCCTGGATTATTACAGTTTTCTGTAAAGTTTAGTTAGATTTCCATGTTAAGAATGATCTGCATCAATGATAATTATATACAGAGAAAGTCCTGAGTGATCAGCTTGGATATATATTCATATTTTTAAATGATGAGTTTCTTGGCTGCCCAGATTTGCTGGAGGAAATCATTGTGAGGAATACCATGGTAAGATTTTGTAATATTTTACACAAAAAAGATATATTTATCTATAAGATCAAGATTATTTTATTCCATTGCTAACAATTAATATGAATTTCTTAGTAAATCAACTTTAACACAAGGATGTTTACTTTTAAATTTTAATTGCCCAAGATAACAACAAACAAAATGGCAGAAAACTTAATTACTGGGCATAGAGGGAGAAGTGTTAGGAAAATGTTCAATGTTTAAAGACTGTCTTCTACTTTTGTATGTAAACCATTTATAATTAACAAGATTATAAATATACATCAATGATGAAGGTGAAGCACTGCTCATGCAGATATCAGTAGAACTAAAGTAATTATATCATTTTGTTTTACACAGATTAAAAATTCAGAACTTAATGATCTTAACAAAATATAAACTGCTGTGATGACTATTATATATTTTTAATATAATTACAGACTGTCCACTTTACAAAGAAGACATTGAAGAAATGCAATGACATATGCTGCAACTTGACTACACAGCCTGTTAACTTCTTGTCATCACCTGCTTTGATCTACTAGCTGATACCACCCCACCCCCTGGAAAAAATCTCTGGATCCATTTCTGCCAGCATCACCAGGGCGTATTCAATAGTCAAATGCTCAGTCCGTGTGTGATGTTCCCTACACTTACCAAAGGACATTTTTTTCAATGGAGAAAAACTTTTCTGCAAGAAGCATTCTGATAGTTTGCTAAACTTTGTTTCGTGATCAAGCCTTGTCATGCACTATTCTGAACAATCAACACCCAACTTAGCCATAGATTATCCCACAAACTTCTGCACCAGTTTAAATTAGGACCAGAGCTGGGAATAATGACTAATCTTATGCCATATTTTTTTTTAAATTCATGTATCAATCACACTAGTTTTGTATTTTGTATTTTTCCTGTCACAAACTGAATTTTTATACATGTATGTATAGTAGACAAAGACATGTTAATTATTATGATTAACGGAATTATATCAATTACTGTAAAGTACAAGACATTCAGGTATGAAGCATAGGGGGAAATTTAAATTTACATATAAACAAATGAATAAATATGTAGCCCCCCCCCCCCAATTTTTGGGAGCATATTACAAAATTTTGAAGTGAAAGAGGGGAACACCCCCTCCCCCCAACCCAAACAGAGATTAGGATTTTCATGAAATTTAAGGAAGTTCTTTCTTGTTTTTATTTTCGCTTGTTAAGATGTTTTGGATAAATCTGTCACCCCCCTCCCCCCCCCCCCCCCCCTTTCAAACATGATGCAATGCGCCTGTCATTTCACAGTGCTGCTATGTAATGAAAAAGGAAATAAGTTTATCGGTAATCAATTCAGAAAGAAAAGGTTTTCATGTAAGCATATACATCATGATGCTGAATTATTAGTGTTACTATGCTAAAAATGTTACAATTCTGTGTCACATCTAATAAGAATTATTTCTATATATTTCTTATGACTATTAATTTTTATCAAAAAATCTTTATTTTTCATAAAAAATAAATCATTTTGCAATAATAATAAGATTATAATATGTAAATGAAAAACTTCAATACTAAACTGAAAGAGATACCTTATTTATACCTGAAATAATACATATTTTTACCTATACATGTACTATAATGGTAACTTTAGTTTACCTTAAATATGACTAAAACTATAACTATAATGTAACTCAAAGTATAACTCTGATGTACCTAAAATTGTAACTCAAATGTGCCTATATCTATAACTATAATGTAACTCAAAGTATAACTCAGATGTACCTAAAATTGTAACTCAAATGTGCCTCTATCTATAACTATAATGTAACTCAAAGTATAACTCTGATGTACCTAAAAATGTAACTCAAATGTGCCTCTATCTATAACTATAATGTAACTCAAAGTATAACTCTGATGTACCTAAAATTGTAACTCAAATGTGCCTCTATCTATAACTATAATGTAACTCAAAGTATAACTCTGATGTACCTAAAAATGTAACTCAAATGTGCCTCTATCTATAACTATAATGTAACTCAAAGTATAACTCTGATGTACCTAAAAATGTAACTCAAATGTGCCTCTATCTATAACTATAATGTAACTCAAAGTATAACTCTGATGTACCTAAAATTGTAACTAATATGTGCCTAAATGTATAACTTAAGTATACCTGAATTTGTTCTCATTTAAAACCATAACTATTTTGTAACTTTTTTATAACTATTTTGTGCCTAATCTTGATTTCTTATACGAAATAAAGTGTTGATAGTTATATTTTAGTCATGACTATTTTGTACCTAATTACAGAGGCACAAAAAAGTCATAACTAAATGATGCAACTTTGGAACCGATTAGAAGTAGTGGTTCCAAAGTTGCATGACTTAGTTATGACTTTTTTGTAACTATTTAAGCCCTTAAAAGTCATGACTTTTTTGTAACTTTTTTTGGTATGGGATATGATACAATGTACCATATTTGGGGACATGTACCAGTAGTTACAGCCAAGCCCAAAATGTAAAGTAATTTAAAAAAAAAATGCCTGGATTTATCCTTCAAATCTGTCTTTTCTATATTTTTCTCCAGTGTATTCTTACTATATACATATGTATTTTCAAGTTATTTAGGAATGCACACTTTTACACATATTGTACAAAAAAAGTGGGAACATTTGGAAGGGGGTGAAAATATAACATATTAATGGTTGCTGTGTTTTGTGCTTATTTTACAAATGTTGAGGTACATGGAAGTGCTTTTTATGTGTACCTAACGTCCATCAAATTTCCAATATTCAGTATATTATTATATTCAGTATATATTTTAAATTTCAGAACCTCTTCCAATCAGAACATCAAGGATTCAGCCTCGGACATCTCCAGTACCCCGAAGCCTTCACAGATTCTGATGAAGTATCAGAAGCTGGACATCATGGAGGTGAAAGATCTGTTGCTGTGCTTCCTCCACATCATCAAGTACCTGCCAGATGGTGAGAATCCATGCCCACAGCAGTCAGCATATTGTCTGTATACTGTGTACAGTATAACATGGTTATACCAAAGTGCCAGGGACAAGTGATTTCAATTTGTTATAACAGTAGTTTGTGATATTTGATCATAAGTTTATTAGACATTTTAAGGTGAGGAGAATAAAACTGACTTCACTGTAAGAGTGAATTTGTTATAAGCATGTTCACTGTAACCATGTTTTACCGTAAATAATAGTGCTGTTGTAGCTAGTGTACCAGTACATATAAAGCAAGGGCATTTACTATTTCGTACGTAACAGTCCAAATATATTGGTCTGACATTTCATTTATTTAACCCTTATTTAACCTACTTTATCTTAATAAAAAGTATGTTTGTTTCAGATATCCTCCTGGGATGGTTCCACAATTCATCAGAGTTCGATATCATTGATTTCTTCAGTATACTGGAGTAAGTGCAAAGCCTGTGCATGCATGTACACTTATTTTGTACCATCATAAAAGTTAAAGTTTTCAATGATAGGATATTTGTAAGTTTGAATGAATCTGATTTCTATTTTTGGTTTATTTGATTGCAGGGTGTGTCTTAAAAATTTCCAGTACCAAGGAAGGAAGAAAATTGTTGACCTTAGGTGGGTAAAATCAGACTTTATCCATGTTAATCTAAAAAATCAAAAGTATTCCATATTTTAAATTTTTTGTAAAGTTTTTAGATGATAATTCAAATGTTTTTTTATAAGATTGTGAAAGAAATTTTATACCTTGTTGTATTTTACATTTTAAACCAAAATTCTTACAATATAATTCATATGCTTGAAAAACATCACTATGTTAAAGCTAGATTTAGGTACATATGACCATTGTTTCTTTTGACATATTTTACAGTGTGATTGGTGATAGCACCAAAGCCTCTACTATGCCTATGAACAGAAGATCTGTCCCCAGCCTGACCCCACGGGCTCTCAGCCAGTATGAGGGCATGGGAGAACCAGGTCACAGTAAGTCTATATATTCTTGTACATGTACTACAAATTAAGGCCCAGCTTAGTAGGTGCCTTTTGATGTTTAATTTTTTCATCTCTGACTTTTTTGTTCTTGGGTAGGAATACAAATTCATTGCTTTTTGAGGAAAGAACTTATATAGGCATTGACTGTTGTCTAATCCCTTTATGTGTTTATTTTGATGCATAATAAAATATTGTTTAAAATAGAAAATTGCTTTTGAATATGACTGTGTTTGTGATTTTATAATGTCTGCTCCATCAGAGGGCAATGCAATGTTATTGTGAACTTTACTATGATACAATATTCCATTTAATTATACAACTCATATAATAGTATTTCGGCTAATTCTGAAAAATCTATTGATCATGTGTAACTAAAGGGTGCTTGGCTGGGGATTCTGTTGCTTTTGAATAAGACCTAGCTATTATTGTGCTTGTGTTATAGTGTCCACTCCATCTGAGGGTAATGCTGTGATGAAGGCCCTACAGGAGGCCAACATGTCGACAGAGGTGGGACTGGTGGTTCTAGATATCCTGGCTCTCTACACACAGACATTCAAGGTGAGCTCTCAACACTCCAGGTGTGGATCTAAAAATAGTGTTTAATGCAGTCAACTGCTGCAGAAATGATGGAGAACATTAATTGTTCAATGAATGTTATATAACTTAGTTATAGATTAAAATCATTAGTTTAATACATTCCAACCATGTTTTGTGTTGTATGCTTGTCAGTTCATTCATAATTCTTGTACTTCGCACATTTCTGATTCTTACAATGTAATGTTATGTAATCATTTTAGCGTAACTTGGAACACAAGGATGGGGACAACAGTTTGATGAAGAAGGTGTTCAGTTTGTACCTGAACTTCCTCCAGACCAGCCAATCAGAATCTCTACAGAAACACGTGTTTGCCTCATGGAGGTCATTTATTAAAAAGGTAAATATATTTCATATTATGTTGATATCATCCCATACACTCTTGTGTCCCAAAGTTGTACAACACTTCAAATAATATAATAGTTTATGACGCTCTGACTGAAAGTGCGGAATCTTGTCATTAATATATGCATATGTGAATGAGATGTCATGTGACATTTTTTTTGAAATTTCTATTTTACCTACATTTTCCCTTGTAGTTTCAACCAGTTTTATTCAAGGGAAATGCATCTCTCTGTGGTGACCTGTGTTATGAGGTATTCACATTGGTTAATACTTATACATTGATTGAATACATGAATGTGTGTTATGATTTTCATTTAAAAGAACAGTTTTCCATCCTGAAAAATGTTATATATCTTTTAAAAGTTTTATTTATTCAACTGAAGAATTAAAAAATGTGATAAAAATTATATTAACATATTAAGTTTTTTGACAGGTGTTAAGATGCTGTAACTCAAAGTTGCAATCAACCAGGAAAGAAGCATGTGCTCTTCTTTACCTACTGATGAGGAACAACTTTGAATTCACCAAGAAAAAGAACTTTACCAGGGTTCATCTGCAGGTATACATTTAGTTTACTCATATAATGCTAAGAACACCACAGAATTTAAGCAAAATTGCCTTCAGGCTTTTAATGAATTGATGATAAAAGTTACAGTTCTTTTGATTTTTATATGTTTGTCATATTACACAGTAAGAATACATGTCTGTTTATATGTTTGAACACATTTCCTTTACACTTCTGTGTAGGTGATAATCTCAGTATCTCAGCTGATTGGGGGCGTGGTCGAGCTCAGTAACTCGAGATTTACAGACAGTCTTGCCATGATCAACAGCTATGCGGCCAGTGATAAAGCTATGCAGGTAAATACATTGCTCCTATTCGTCCTATGGTCACTATGATGCTCTTGTTTTCAGTTTAAATGATTAGTTAGATTCTATTTGTTCCTCTTTATCAATGCATCTCTTATGTATTTATTATTTTAGATATCTTTTGTTTAGTAAAATATGAGTTAAATTGAGATATTATTTTCATAGAATTTGATAAAGTAGAAAAAACGAAAGTTATATTTTAATGTACAATACATTCAGTTGTATAAATCCCTGCTTTTAGATGGTCATGGTTGAAGAAAACCATGTATGTAAATTAGTGTGTCAGTGCCAAAGCTGCTCAAATAATTGGCTTTTTGTAGAATGTACAATGTATAATTACTTGTAGTATTGCTGACATTTACATTGTGGTCTAACCAAGGATGTCACATTTGATCTCATCAATAAAATCATTTTGTCTGGTCTTATTCTGTATGAATAACAAAATATCATTTGCTTGTAACCAGGAATGTTAAATTTTGATTTGATTGATATCACCTTTTGTTCAGTCTATTAAAGGCAGTTTCTGATGTAAATTCTAATATATATTTTATTTGACTAATAATATCTTTTGTTCAGTCTATTAAAATCATTGTTTGATAATTCTGAATGAACATTATAACAAACTTAAGAGATAAACTGCTGTTTCTTTGATTAAAGCCATTAAGTCCATTTGCTAGTCTGATCGGGGGAGTGTATAGACATGACACTGAGGTAAACCCAGCAAGTCTTATAACGTTCTAAATATTTCCTCTCTCTAAGTGTCCCCGCCTCTGGAATGCCTGTAACAGCCCCCTCTTGATATTGTACAGTCTCTCTCTGTTAATGCTATAGATTCTGACATACTAAGGTTTCTTTTTTCTACAGTAAACTTTATGCTTGTATTCTGAATGTTGATGTTGTATGCTTGTATCTCCTAACTACAGACTCGAGTCATTTTGAAGGATTCGGCCTACAATGGCTTCTGTGCAGAGCGAAGGGTATGACTAAAAGCTTGCCCAATGTGTTTGATTAAACACTAAGATCTGTATTTGGTATATCGGTATAATCATTCACCCGGATGCATAATTTAAACATTACACAATATACATACTTATTGTATATAATATTTTCCCACCAAAGTCTGTCTGTGTGTCTTTATACAAATATCAGTATAAGTGTTGTAGTCACATGCTAGAAGGAACTGCAAAAAATATACACCATGTAATATAATTGTGCCATACAATATATATTTGGATATTTATAACCTTGTTATAAAAGTCCTGTTATCTTTCCTTGTGATTTTGAAAGAGACAGATAGCAAACACAAAAATAAATTCTTTCTTAATTATGAATGTAGTTATAAGGATAATGAATTAATGAAAAGTAATTACCTTTTAGCTAAAGCACCTGCTTGGTGGCAATTTGCAGCTTAATTTGCTTTTGGTCATCCACAGGGGAAAATGTTTGAATATGCATCAATGTGGGTGACAATAACATTGGCAGTATTTATCTTAAAGTTTAATTAAAATTAATGGTGCCCCTGTCCAGGATGCATGGCTTCAGTAACTCATCTGTACAATTGTATGGGCGTAATCTGTCTTTTTTTCCTAGCATATAACACTTGAGTATTTAAAAAACAGTTAGAAAAGCATGATTAATTTTTACCAGGGTGATGGCAAAGGACGCAAAAAGGGCAGTAAAGAGGTAACAGTATCACTGTTGGATGATTCTGATAGTCAGCCATTCTTGTAATATACCATGTGGTCTTCAACAATTAGTGTGCTACGTACTACTTACTAACCAATTGCTCTAACTAATACATCAGCATTCATAATAAGATTTTTTCTCATTGTTAAGATTTAAGAATTATATGTGAAATAGGAAAGTGAAAGATTAATTCAAAATCTTAAAATCATTAATACATGCATCTTGTTTTGTTTATAAGATAATTGTTTGAAATGCTCATTTGAATACTGATCAAGTTTAATCTTTAAGTATTTTATATGTTCTGAATTCCATAATCATCATTCTTTTGTGCACATTCAATATCTGTTCCCAATTCACAATGCAAATACTACAGTGTTTACAGTCACAGCTTGGTATATAGATATTAAAGCTTGGCTAGAATTGTGTACATTGTATCAGATGTTTGTTTGGGTTAGAAATATAATCTTTGCTATTGGCTAGATGGTCATCTACATGGTCAGTATTATGGTTAGATGCAAGCTTGGCTATAAAGCAACAAAATGTGTATTATACAGATGAATGTATGTGTTGGAACATATTAGCTATGGTCTGTCAGCTCATGTCCATTTGATTGCTCTGTGTATGATAAAATCACGGTCATCATCATCCGTCCAATGTTTCAGTGTTGCTGGAGAGATCTTATTGTTCATGAATTCTGGAGTTTCTATATGCATCACTGGTGCTTGTATAGTTTTGTGATTTTTGAATTGCATATCTTATAATTAATTATACAGTCCTATTTGTACAACTCACTTCTCAAGAGTCAGTTACTAAAGTCTTTCAAATTCTTTCTACATACTAGAGGTTTTATAGGAAGAACTACATACATTAAAAAGTCAACTGTACAAAGGTTTCTAGAACAATACTTGTACAATTCATCCAGTCTAAGAACATTTCTAAGGAGTCAAATTCCTTCTAGATGCTCACTAAGTGGTTTTATAGGCAGAACTGGGTACTAGTAGTTACATAGTCACAAGTCGACAGTATCAGGGTTTGTTGGCAGTGACACTAAAGCAGGTTAAGTCAACTCTTGTTACGTAGTAGTATGTAGGATTACTGTGTAGTGCACCACACAAACTGTTGCCACTGAGAGAGATAACAGCACAGTGTTACCTAGTCACTCTCTTGTTCTACAAACAGTTGATGCACTCGTTACACACTTAGGTGATGGCTTCATCTATCATAGATGACATTTATTGCACATACTATATATATATGTATTTCTTACCTGCATTAATCATAAACTTTTTTCCCAGATTTCGGATTCCTATACACTAGTCGTTTCTGTATGGTCATTCTGTTCTTATAAAAACACTAAAGAAGAAATCAAATGATAAATCTATAAAAACACATCATAAGAATTTACGATGCACTGTAATAATAAACTATGCTTTATTGACATGGGCTATGAAAATGTTAATGAACTCTTTTTTTACACAGAGAAGTGGCTTCCCGTCTGAGGTCAAAGATTTGACCAAGAGGATCCGAACTGTGCTGATGGCCACAGCTCAGATGAAGGAACATGAGAACGACCCCGAGATGTTGATTGACCTTCAGTACAGTCTAGCCAAGTCTTACGCCACTACGCCAGAGCTCAGGAAGACATGGCTCGAGTCCATGGCCAAGATCCACCACAAATACGAAAACTTCTCAGAGGTAGGGGGATAGAGAGCATCGAGTTTTCAGTGGAAACACCTATGTTTTGCCATCATTTAATTGTCACTGCATGATACTGTCAACAGATCTATGATTTTTTTGTCTAATGTAATTTGTTAGGTATGTACACTAAATGTTGAACAGTAGAACTCATTTGTAGTGAAGTCCAAGGCAATTGTGGATTTTCTTTGCTGTATCCGTAATTAATCTAAATTAAATCTGTAAGACGAATTTATAATCAGAAGTAGAGAAAATTTCCAATATATATGATTATTTCTCTTGACTACCCAGATGTGCAGTTTTAAGAATTAAATGCAAAACCAACTTTGTGCAGCCAGTAGTAATAATAAAATAAAGTATCTTTTATTTATCTATTCATCATTGTACAAGATGCTGTAGCTAATGTTAAATTGTTTGATTTTCATAGGAAGCCCATTGTTTCATCCATATAGCTGCATTAGTTGCTGAATATCTGAAGAAACGAGGTATGGTGAATTATTCACGAATAAAAAAAATCTGTCATATTTGTTTATAAACTCAAGACTTTTTCATGAACGTTTGTGATTCATTCCTGACATCCCTCACTTCTGTTCAGTTCTGTTGTAAAAGTTTGTTCATTAAGATGCACACTGAAAAATGATTCAAACATGAATGTACATGTAACTCATGGCAGGCAAATTAAAATCACGTAAGTGACCAGTGTTGATATCAATGTTGTACCTCAGTAAAGCATGTCATTTTTAATTTGATTACTTATATTATATAGGATTTTCTATGAGTTGTGATGGTTCATGATTTTATCCAGTGACTGATTTGTGAGGGTTTTTTTTATTTTTGAGCCTTAATTGGCAAAGGGATAGAAAACTCACAAGGGGTTTGATGAAATTCATTAACCATCACAAATCATAGGAAATTCTTTTTATCACATGTTTTTATCCTTATTTTGATGTCCCCTTTATTTATGGTTGTTATGAGGTGATTGACATCTGTTTGGCCCCCCTTTGTTGTTTTGTCAAAACCTATTTTTGATTATTTATTTTTATTGAATATGTAAGAGTTATAATACTTAAAAAACTGGCCTAATTTGGGGTCTTTAACCTTGACCCCTCAAATGACCTTGACATTTATCAAACCATACAAAAAAGGAATGGACAAAAAGCAGTGAAATTTGTGTGTCAGTGTTTTCTGATCTTGACTATCCCTACATGTATTTGATTGGCTTTGAGATGAATTAATATCAACAGTATTGGGAAGACCTCATTGTGATGTCATCACACTACAATATCCAATATTTATTCCATGGCTGATATCCAACTAATCTTGAGGCAAACATGTGATAAATTTTTATTTTTATGCTGGTTCTTGTATTTCTTTTTCCATTTTTATTTGCTGTGTTTAAAGCTTTTCATTGACAGTGCATAAGGTTATATACATGTACATGTTATTATGTAAATAATAAAAAAAAGAAATATATGTCCTTATAATAACACGAAGAGCATGCCTATAGAGTGTGTAAATGTATTGTTATATTTTGGTTTTATCTATTGACGTTTGATGTGAAACCACAATGTTCATAAATAGAACTCTGTAGAGATAGAGACCACAAGCTTGTGTCTGTTACACCATCACATGAATGTTCCCTTTGAAGTCTGAATATAGCAGCTACCCCCCAAAAGAAAAGAAAAGTAAAGATGAAATTCTTTGGAACTTTGGAACTGAACTAAACAATTGAAGGGTTTTGAAGACTGGATATAGCAGCAACCAAAATAGAAAAAGAATATGGCAAAATACTTTATTTTATCACTGAACTAAACTAAATTGTCTCTGGTTCAGGGTTCTTAGCTTTCATTTACAGTTAACTGTATAACAAGGGGCAAACAGGGAAAATTTCTAAGTAAGAACTAGGTGCCCTTGGAAATGGTTAACAATGTATTGGGTTCTATATTTTGGTTGCAGTTGCATATAAGGTGAAAATAGTACATAAAGTTTCAAGATCTTATTAAACTTGCATGAACAATAATGACCACACCTGATAGAAAAGTTTTTTTCTTGTATTCTATGGTCCAATAGAGTTTGGGTTTGAATAACAACATTATTAGTATATGTGTATTCACAAAGTTACCGCATTATCAATGTATTTCACAGATATTTTTTTATAAATGTATCAAACATAGATACTTAGATAAATGTAGTACCATATACTATTTTAAAACAGTTTTCAACTACAGTAAAATCCATCATTTAATCAAGAAAGATAAATGCAGAATGATCCTTAAAAAGTGGCCCATTGTCAATGGTCTCAATAATAAATTATTGTGAAAAATTGATAGTTAATGTCTTTTATGATTTCAAGCTGTTCTAGAGTTCTAGAGTTGTTTATGTATGATGAAGTACTGGTATGTGTATGTAATTTGTAATCTCTGTAATGTTTGACCATGCAGGGTGTTTCCCCCAAGGCTGTACTGCCTTTGGAAGTATTACCCCTAACGTTGACGGGGACGAGTCAGGAATCAAGGACGACTCTGGGATGCAGGATGTGCAATATACAGAGGTTTGTTTCTCCTCTCGGATTTCAATAATGCTGTTAAGCTTTGGTATTTTAAACACAGATATCTCGAATACCATGGATATGTTAAAGTGAATTGCGATTCCAAAGCCCTTTTCCTCAATGTATTTGAGCTCTATATATTTAAAATTCTAGGATATCTCATAGTTCTTTTTTCAATTTTGAGATTGAAATTATGAGTTTTGAGAATACCACATGCCATATTGTTTTATAGCTTACATGTATATATGATAGACTTAGCAAAAGAGGATCAGTGTACTAAAGTTTGTTTTTGATGTACATGTAAAAGGCAGATGTATTTATATACCGGTAATCAGATTAGTCTTGACCATTGAATGTTGACAGTGTTGCAGTGATTGCCAATGCTTTTTCTTTTTTTAGGACACAATGGTAGAATACCTAGAAAAAGCCTGCAGGTCCCTCGAGACGGCGGAGAGATACGAAGTCCTCGGAGACATCTATAAACTTATCATTCCTATTTATGAATACTCAAGAGATTTTGATGTAAGCATGGTCAAAAGCACAAATTTACTCTTCAATTTGTGTGAATATTTGTTATTAGTTTGTTTTTATTCCTCTGTTTTTATACCCCTTGAAACGAGTTGTATAAGGGGGGGGGGGGGGGGGGGAGGGGGTATAATGTTTATGACCGACCAGTCATTCAGTCCATCAGTCCTGATTCTTAATTTGTCAGCATAACTCCTCTTAAACTGCTGAACAGAATTTCATGAAAACATGAAATGGTAATTAACAACGACATTAATTGTAATTATGCATATTCATAGGAAATATGAATTTAATTATTTTTCAATGAGTTATGCCTCTTTTATTTATTTGTTCTACGAAATGCATACATTGTCATGGCATTGGGTATGTGAGCTCACTCACTGAATTCTTTCATTATACCTGTACTTATCATAAATTTATCATGATATGAGAGTATGAGAAAGAAATCATTAAAAATAAAATGTACACTTGTTTTCATAAAAATTATAACTCTATCCAATAGAACATACGTGGAATGGAAATTTGTTTAGAGGATAACCACCCATATGTTCACCTTCACCCAGCATGAATAAGAAAAATACCACTACTCATATATTTATTTCACTCACTTATTTGAAATACTTATTCATTTTTCTTCTCCAGAAACTGGCCAGTTCGTATGACAGCTTATCCAAAGCTTACACAAAGGTTGTGGATGTAACAGCTTCTGGGAAGAGGCTGCTGGGAAAATACTTCCGAATCGCCTTCTTTGGGGTAAATTATTATCTCTCAAATGTATGCAGAAATTTTTGAAAGATGAAAAAAGGCGTTAAACTTGTATGATGAACTGGTTGAAATATATTTTGTATTTTTACTCGCAGAAAAGATAATTGATTTTTTTTTTGTGTTTTCAGTCCTCGTACTTTGTTGAAGAAGATGGGAAGGAGTATATATACAAGGAGCCCAAGGTCACGAGTCTGGCGGAGATTTGTGAGAGACTGAAGAACATGTACAGTGAGAAGTACGGCAAGGACACGGTCAAGCTCATCATGGATTCCAACAAGGTAGTCAACTCAGGTCTTTATTTTGGCATGTATACCTATTGCACCACAGCTTGGAATAATTTGTCAGCTGAAAAAGTGTAGATGTTAGCACCATGTTAATCATTATTTTCTACCTAAATGTAAGCAAGGTAGAAATTCTCAGAGAAAAAATTCTCAGAGACTTTAGTGTGTGCCCTGAATTTTTTGCCTGTAGAACTAGACTCAATTCATTTTTTGGATATCATATTAAGTTATTTTTTTCTCATTGATTCATTAGTCTAATTCCATTGTTGTTAATATATATTTTTTTGCAATTCTAATGAAATACTGTCAATGAGATTCATTGAATCACTACTTTCTGTCATACAGGTAAACCCAGGTGAGCTGGACCAGAAGTTTGCCTACATCCAGGTAACGCACGTCACACCTTACTTTGAAGAGAAGGAACTCCAGAAGAGGATAACAGAGTTTGAGAGGAACAACAACATCAAAAGGTTCATGTTCGAGACTCCATTCACCAAGGCAGGCAAAGCTCGGGGAGAGATCCATGAACAGTTCAAACGCAGAACCATTCTTATCAGTAGGTTCTTTTAAAAATTTCAAAAAGAAGTTGTACAATTCTGAAATAAAAATTTTCAAATTTTTCTAAATTTATGATTTGTCAAAAGCTGTCTTTATTTTGGATATGTTTTTATGACATCAGAAAGGAAAATTTCATTTGTTTTTAAAAAAAAGAGTATAGGGTAACTTATAAAATTGCATTTGAAAATATTAGGCAATGAAGAATTGATCTTGCTATTCCAAATTGAAGAAATTATTCTATCACTCTATAATCCTCATACCCGTATGTCTTACTGGTAATTGGGAATTGTATGTCTGGTACATTGATATAGAGAAAAAATTACCCTGAACGCTTAAAGAAAAGAAGTTTGGTCCATTCATACAGACAAAATTACCTCAAATGCTAATGTTTTGATTTCGCAGCTTCTCACAGTTTCCCATACATGAAGAAGAGGATAGAGGTGGTGAAGAAGACAGATTCGGTCCTACAGCCAATAGAGGTGGCCATTGATGAGATGCAGAGTAAAGTGGTAGACATCAGGGAGGTGGTCAATCTGTCACGACCCGATCTCAAAAAGCTACAGCTCAGGCTCCAAGGCTCCGTCAGTGCTCAGGTAAACCTCCCTCTCTTTCTCTATCTCTCTCTCTTTCTCTCTCTCTCTCTCTCTCTCTCTCTCTCTCTCTCTCTGATCGTAAATGATACATATAATCTGATAAGTCTTGCATTGCCTAAGTTTTTTATTTGCCATTTCAAGTTTATTTCATCAAAATATTTCCCCCAGTAGAAGGAAAAGTTTATAACACAATCACATTAAATAGACCTTTGATTTTGAGTATAATATAATGTACATGTACATGTATCTAAGTTTATATATGAAAAGTCAGTTAAGTCCATAAAATAAAAAAGATGTCTACGTTTGTATTACGGGTATGTATTTTTAAAAGAATATTTCACTACATTGTAAAAAAATATTTTTCTTTTTTAGGTCAATGCAGGTCCAATGGCTTATGCACAGGCTTTCCTGACCAAAGAGAAAAAGATGATGTTCCCACCAGAGAAAACTGACACATTGCAATCAATATTTAAGTATGTACTAATTAAATCAACAGGAGTTTTATTTATACCAAGAGTATTTCTTGTGTTGACATTTTGACCTAATTCAGAAGTGGTTGTAGAAGTTCTGTAAGATAACAAAGTAAATTGAAATTATGTGGTCTGTAAACCAATTTTTATTTGCAACAACTTTATTTTACAATTGACTTTTTGATAAAAAAAAAAAAGTTACTGGCGACAAAATGATGAAGAGAATTAGGTATAACTGTTAATGGACTCATTCACGGCATGAATTATTTATCGGTACGGTTTTCCAAAATTTTCTTGCCAGCAAATAAAAGTTGGTATACAGTATTTGTGAGAATTTACCAGGAACTGTGTGAGTGATTACATTTTTATGTGAATTTACAGGGACTTTGTGTATGTGTGCTCTGATGCCTTAGAACTGAACGGTACGCTAATAACCACGGAACAGAAGGAATACCACGAGTCCCTGTCCGCGGGGTTCCAGGATATTGTGGACAAACTCTCAGACATGTTGGAGGAAAAGGTAAAAGTGGTTCTGAAATATTAATCATTCGACATGCAATTTCTTAATGCATCTACATAGAAATTCTTCTTTTATTTTTCAATATACTATATTCGTTAAGCCCATGTATCGTTCTGGTGTCATGTATCTGTTTAAACTCGATCTATCAATTGTTCTGATATGCTGAATGATATATCTCATACCAAAGCTAACAATGGCATTGATTATGCATTATTAAGTAGATGATTCTCCCGAGAGATACATATATGCTCTGTTGTGTCCAGAAATATAACGTATAAAACTCTTCAGTTTCTGCAAAATGAATGAATGCTTCAGTGATATGATACCCCTTGTTACAGTTTTATATATGAGACGGTAAGGAGTGCTACTTTTAAATTCCATTCTATAAACCTTTAAAAAAAAACCTTCTAATACCACCGTGTGCTGATGATAGTTGTAACACTGCTTGATAACATCTTACATGCTTCCTAGCTATGATACAATACATTCTTCTAGCAGTATTTTAGACAATATGCTCTATTTCTTTAATGGTGATTAACTCTATTCTCAAATTGTTGGCAGAATTGTGACAATTGGGTAATAAAGTAAAAACTATCTCGTCACATGCAAGTTGCATGATTAATTGTCCCCGACATCATTTTGCAATGCATGGCCTGTTAATTGCCCGAGAATGCATAATGTGCAACGAGTCCTTGGTATTTAGATGGAGGAACAATAGATTGGGCATTATTCCTGCTAGTTCGGGGTATTATTATGTGCTTCGTGCATGGACAGCGGAACAGTGGTGTGTTACATCACGGTGATGACTCAGGCTTTGCACCGATACCATCAGACATAGGCCAGATGTGTGTAGGCTCTCCTTGTTTGGGAGCAGATTGACAAAGTGTCATAACAGGAACCAGTTTAGAGCCAGTTTTTTTTTTCTGACAGAGAATGTCCTTGAGAATTTTATGAATGAATTCTATACATACACCTTTATATGGCCAAAATATTTTTTTATCATTCAGTTTGGAAAATAAACTTGCTGGTACATGTATGGCATTAACTTGAATAAATTTGGAAATTTTTTACCTAAAGGACTTTTTAGATATAATACTCCAAAATTATATTTTGGAAGTTTATATATATATATATATATATGAATGATTAAGTTCAAGTTTTGCTGAGTTAACAAAAAAGTCAATGAAATTGGTTATACTCTCTCTCTCTCTCTCTCTCTCTCTCTCTCTCTCTCTCTCTCAATACAACTTTCTTTTGTTTTAAAAGCCAGACTTTAGGTTGTGGTTATTTGCAGTGTTTCAGTTTACCATAATTAAGTACTGCCATTTGCAGGGAAATTATTCATGACTTTTTCATTTCTTTTTTATAATTTTTTATCTTTTTGTTTTAAGCATGGTATGTGGGAAGTATATATTGCAAACAACCAGAAATTTATTTGATAAATGGTTGTCCCTTTTCTTTACGTAGCTCATCAGGAGATGTTAAAAATTCCTCATAGATCTTTTTTTTGACGTGATAAGTTTCTCAACACATTTACAACTTTTTTCCTGATATGATTTTCTGACTTGGTCATTGACCTTAGATTTTTTGCACATTTGTTTCAACTTCAGTAAAAAGGAAAGAGTATGCTGAACCTAATCAAGGAGCACTTCTTTTGTTCAAGTTCACCTTTCACTAATGGGTGCAATGTTACAAATTTCATTTTTCTTTTTACAAATCTTTATACAATCACTGGTTTTACCTATAGTGGTCCTAATTGTTTTTTTGGTGTGTATGTGATTTTTTGTGAATTTTGTAAAACTGCTAGATATCGAGGAACGTAAGGCGATCTGTGTCAGAGATCAAGACAACAAAGCCAAAGGTATACATGTATTACAACACAACCACCAGTATAGTCACAGAACCAGTTTACTCTGTAACCATCACAAAATCACGAATATAAAGGATATACCAGTATTTTCATCACTGGCTTGTATTTGGTCACTTGTAATCACTATACAATAATGTTTTGTAACTACATGTAAATAGAATGTCAGGTAGTGTATATTTTTTCCATCACCTGCAGTCACACAACCTGCTTTGTTTAACAATTTATTACCGGTTTAAGAAATTCAAATCAAAATCACTCAAATCTAATTGGTCAAGAAACATTAATATTTGATGAAAACTTGTTAGACTAGACATTTGATAAGAATTTGTTTGATTGGTCAAGAAACATTTGATAAAAAAAGATTTGCTCTGGGAAATTGTAACCTTGAGAAAAATCATTGCAAATGTCAGTTTTTCTCCCTCTATATTGGTTTAAAACTTGGATTATCATGAAAAATTCCACTCTATAGGGTATTTAGCAAACCGGTTCATAGTGACCTAAATATATTGAAATCCCACAAATTAGGATTAAATTTTCTGTCTTCCTTTTTCTCTCTCTCTCTCTCTCACATTTCTTTAATTTGAAAATCTTTACAATGTACAGTGTCACCTTAAAATGACTCTTATCTATCAATTTTAGCATTAGCGCTGTTGTCAACATTTACAGTAAGGCAGGAAGTCTCATATTTGGTTTTATTCATGGTGCATTTCCACTACGCTTGGATCACATTGCTATCATAGACATCTCATACATTTAATATTCTTTTATATTACGGTTGATGCAGATCAGTGAAATCCAAAATCCCAATAAGACAATGCCTGCTGTTATTGTTTCCTCCAGACATCAGATACGGAGATTCTATCTTAACAGTATCAAGATATATACAATTACATTGCTGCAATAAAGAATTTTTAACAAAATGTTGATATGACAGATAGGACTTGCTTGTAATGCAGTGGGCTGAAGGATTGTGTCTGTAAAGAAATCTCCATTCTGTTTCAGATTTTAGCTGGGGAGCAGGGACTCACCCCGAGAGGATCAGCCGTCTTTAACATTGTTAGCGCCACGTCTGACTTCAGTTCAGCTTAGATTCCCAACAAGCAAGGCAGAGGAAACTGAAGAGCACAGTATCAAGTTGTACCTGAGGATCTTCCAAGATGAATCTTTCTTTTTCTTTTTTTTTGTATGCAAGATTTGCATTTATGTGACGAGGCTTTTGTTATTGTGAAAATCATATCATATTTTGTTTTTTTTTTTGCCTTTCTATTTTTACATTGATATACATATAAAAAGAATATTTAATTGTGAATATTTGAATGGATGAACTATAGACTTCTTTTTTGCACCACAGAATGTATGTTCAGATTGTTCACTATGTGTTATATATATATATATGTGTGTGCTTCAGTACCAATAAAATTTATTATTTATATATCTAAGTGGTATATATATCTTACAAATTCCTTAGGGCTAGTTATGCATAGATAATATTAGCTTTTTTCTACTGATGTCTTTGTTAGCAATAACTTTTTTTGTTTTGTATGCATTTGTTAAATATGCACCGAGTGAGTAAATGTGTGTGAGGGTGTGTGTGTGTGTGTGTGTGTGAGCATTAACAGGCTTTTAAGCCACTGTGAATATAGATGCACCAGTTATCTGATGCATGTAAAAAGACGAACATAATGGCCATTTTCCACTGAGTGCCTCGAAGCACTCTTGGTGTCTGTGTGAAAAGTAGTTATTGAACAAATGATTTAGTGTATCACTGTACACAGGATTCATATAGATACATCACCAATTTCTCAATAACACACTTCAAAAATGACTGGTTAAGACCCATATCAAATGGTAATTTCGTTTTACATTGTCAATCAGACGTAACATTGTAATTTGCTAAAACTATTTTACTACACATTTTAAGAGATGCAATAAAAACATCCTGTTTACATCTATCTATCAATGAAAGAATTTAAGTATAGCAGACACTGAAATATTACTGTGTATAAATAAATATTTTAATACTGATAGTTTGTTGAATGAATCAAAAGCTCACTTTATGATAATACTCTGTGTATTGGGGTAAAAACTATATAGCTCTAAGGTTCTTATTTTATTGCATAACCTTCACAGTTCAGCTTTTAAGTGTGTAAAATTTCACACATTAACGATCACACTTTTAACTTCTATGTCCTTTTCAGGAGATAAATCTTTCATTTGCATGTGCTTGCCTATTTCTGGCCCATGTTTTATGGGCTTACAGATCAGAAGTTTGTTAGTGTGCAGTAGTTAGAGAGAACTGCCAAGCTTACATCATAGTCACTACCTGTATAGGTGTGTCAAATACAGGAAATGTTCTTTACCCTGTTACAATCTTTTCATGGATAAAAGATACATTGTATTGGTTTACTTATCTCAGTATTTAACTTTACGTAACACACTTTCGCTTTTCTTTTTTTGAAGAATTTTTATTGTATGTAAAAACATGTTATCAGAGAGAGCATGCATATAGAGGGCTAAAAATACAACATTATGTAATCTAAGCGGTTAATATAGGATCTTTTGATGTTCACCGAGTTTGAATTATTTTCTGTATGCAATTATATAGACACACAATATCACTTTTAAATAAATAATCAAGCTTTTGTTTTCACAAGGGTATATTGTGTGAGCTCAATTTCATTGATTCATTGATCATCATGCAGTAGTTATCAAGTTTTACAGTGCCACATCTCTGGGTTCTATTCGCTGTGTATTGACGAACACATCATCACAATTATCTATAATTTAGCAATTTTCCTCCAGAGTCAGGCTGTTCAATTGACAATAATGATTTATCTATATATTTTTTCAAAGTAGCTTCATTAACTCAAGACTTAAGGAAGATCAGAGAGATACCTGTTCTATGACAGTATCTTCTGAAGACTATTGATATCTGTGCGTGTTGTAATGAAAATGATGCATTTTAATCTATTGCGACTGTGATATCTGTAATAATTTCAAGTTTTGCTTTATGTGGGCAGTGTATCACATTCACTTTTTAATACGACATATTTTGTTGGAAAATGTACTTATGAACACTTAATCAAGTAAAATTGTGAAACTCTTAGAGAATTTGTTATTGCTTTTTGTACCGGTATTTTCCATAATGCCAACGACCATTTTCTTTCTTATCACCCACACTATTTCTCTCATTGACAACATTGAAAGGAAGTATGATTCATCACCCCGTGGCCAATTTATTTTCATGCAGGTTTTTTTCTCTTTTTTTAAAATTAATTTCAGAAACATTTTACTCTATCTTTTATACCAATTTTTTCACTTGACACTTGAAAGTTTTATTAGCTGCTTTGATTTGGCAAATGAACGTGCTTCTCCCCGAATATTTTTCGGTTCAGTATGGTTATAAACTGCAAACTCTATCATATTACATACCAGCAATGACATGTATTATGAATGTATACCAAAAGATTAATATGTTCTCTCTCCCAAGGGTCATTGTTTTTTTCAGTGTAGTTCTAATGCGAATAAAAAGATGTCTTTAATCTTCATACAACTACACAAGAAATCCATCTTCACTTGCGGTGTCATTTCTGACACAAAAAAAAATCTTTCATCAGAGTTGAAACACTCGGTTCTTCCTTGTAACTTGGTCATGGAAGTGGCTTGTATCTACTTGTTCTGACTTTATTGCCCAGAAATGAGGCATTGAAAAGTTCAATGTTTCCCATAGAATTTATGAAATGGCCTAGTTTTCATGCACTTTTCAAATAGATAATCCAGATAAGACCAGATTTTTCATACAACATGATGTCCTGTTGATCCTATTTATGGGAGTTTATTTCCCTGACAATATAGATTTACTAATTAAGAGTATTCCATAAAAGGAAGCAGCTCTCTTTTCCTGAAATGGAATAGTTCCTCGTTCAAAATGCATGCATTTCCGCTGGTTTTGAATGACAATTTCCATGGTATTTATGTGATTAAAAAGTCCTTTTTTTTTACAACTTGAATTTCATATTCCATGAGTATCATATTATTTGAGAATTTCTTGGTTAATTCTCAGACAAACACGGTAATTGCCTTTATCAAACACAATGTTAGACACCAACCATGGTATTTTAGCTCACCTAGAGCCAGATGACCCCTATTGATCTTGAGGTCATAGTATACAGGTCATGTGAGGACAAGTCCAAAAAAATAGCACATCAATAAACCAAGTATTGTCCACTCAATACATGTACATGTATCTTGAAAGCCCTTTGACACCTAACTTTTTGCACTGGTTCTCTGAAGAAGTAGATGACTTTATTGATGCGAGGTAAAAGGTCAATCAACGTAAACTAAGTTACTGTCCATTTAGGACCTTTGCTGAACATCAGACTTGGGGATCTTCCCCCCCCCCCCCCCCCCCCCCATGAGTAAATGAATTGATTGAAATATAATATTCACTCAATGCACTGTTTTCAGAGAACCCTTCAATTAGGTGCCCAGTACCTTGTGAAAAAGTTGACTCTTGTCTATACTTCACATTGGCTGGGAGGTATTTAAGTTTCCCAAAGATTTCTTGTATTCACTGAAAATATTTAACTTTAGTGTTTTCCAAAATATATAAATAGGTAATTGAAGAAAGAACCCATAGTTTATGTATACAATTTTTATTCCAGTAAAATAATTTTGTATGATACTATTAAAAGAACAAAAACATTGACAATGCTACTAAAATGTCTGCGATGCACAGATGATCGGATGGGAAGTGATGATGATGAAAAATGGTGAGGATGATGAAAGCAACACAAACATCAGCTAACTGGCCTGCATACATTTTAACATCAAATTTAAAAAGTTCAGAAATAATCATTAAGTATAGCTTTACATCTTTCACTTTTCAACCTTTGGAGTTTGTGAATTTTGTGGTTCTTGTAAATTTCATTAAAATTTAATATTATTCTTGTTAAATTTGTCAGAATTGACGTATAAAAACTGTAAACGTGGGAAGAAAACAGCCCGAAAGTCATATATAGCAATAATAATCTTATAATACATAGAGACATCTAAAACTATGTCACAAATGACACTGCTGGATTTCTTGAACCAGAAGTCCTAATGCTGAACTAACCATCTCGTACATGTATCGATCTGGCCATGTATACAAACTTTTTATCCATATTGAAAGAAACCAGTTCTTTAAATAAAAACAAGAAGTAAAATTCTGTAGTAAACAAACAACCTGGAATTAAAATTGTCCAAAAAAAAAAATACATGTCCATTAGTTAAAACAAAATGTTTATGAAGCAACATGCATTAAAATTATGCTATGGCAGAAAAATACCACTGTGGCGTTTTGCTATAGGTAGTACATAGCTGGGATAAAGGAAGGCACTGAATTTGATATATATAGTTGTAAGGTGGGTTTCATATGCATCCAAATCATACACGATGTCTACATTAAGATATTGGTCGACGAGTGAAGATGTAACTATTATAGCCTCCCGTTATACCTTCAGACCCCAGTATGTACCAAGTCTAAAAAGCTTCACACGATTAACACCAAGAAAAAGAATAAACACAGTGAAACAATGACCACAGCACCTTGATGTGTTAAAGTACATATACATACATACATACATATACATGTATATATAAAACACACAACTTTTGTTGAAAGATATGTCCAATATTAAGAGATGGATATAATTATAATTATTTTTTTTTTTCTCTGGGTAAGTTAAACAGTAAAAATGGCTACACATGGTAGATGAGATGTTCTTTGGTATGTACATGTGGCATAAACATCATCTTCATGTACATTAATTATTATCACACAGTAAAATTCATTTGACTGAAGAAAAAAAAATCCCCATTGTTAAGTTGACGCAGGAATATATTCAGTCACAAAATCGTCTACCTAATCTAAATGTTGTGGACAGCGAAAATGTACAAAGCTTGAATAAATTAACACAAAAATCAGAGCACTGATTGGGGGAAAAAAAATCTGTACATTATGTATATATACTGAGATTATCAAAATGTACAAAGATTATTTTTTCACATTGACCTGTTATCACACCATTATTTTGTTAAGTAAAACTTGTTTTGATTTTTAAATGCGTAATCAACTTTGTTAGAAGTTTTACAGCAAATTGTTAAATCGGAATCATTAAGTACAAGTAAGTCTGTGAAAAAAGCAAGACCTATCATTATAAAGGGAAGAAAAAAATTAACAGAAAATGCTGCTCGATAGAAAATAACTAGAAAACCCTGAGCTAAATAAAATGTGAAGTAGAATATCATTGTACAGAAAAATGCCAGATTTGACCTGGAACATTTTCATTCTTAGTACATTTGCACCTTGACTGCGCAGAGATTTGAAAAAAAAAATCATTGCTATTGTAATATGAGGTTAACAGTTGTGTAACAGCATTTAAAAACAAACAATTGTTTCAATCAATGACAAAATAATGGTCAACTAAAATACTGAAAATGACAAAAAAAAACAACATTGTAATAATAATTTCTTTGTTTTGATTACTATGATTCAACACTTTGCCATCCAGTTTATATATTCGTCAGAATTATAAACACGTACATATATCTTACAATAAAATGCTCCAATATCACCATCATATCTAACACAGTACAATGAATATATATATATATATACACACAGATAACTTTACACATGAATTATAAAGAGAAACATAAACCTTCAAGCAAATCAGAGTTGTCTCACAAATTTTTTTTTCCCTTTTCTTCTAAACATGCAGTCTACATGATCGTCATCAGAAACATGCAGGGGAAAAAAGTGGAACTCAGACTTGCCGATTACAGCTGATTTGACGCTCCACTCTAGCACTTGGATGTTACTCTGGACTGCTGTCTAGACAGCCCGGGATTAATTCATGTGTCTTTGGCCTCGGATGATATATCACTGAAGTAAAATCACAATATACACAGATTTGTTCATAACTTCTTATGACAGCATAGTCAGACATACTGTGTACCGTCTTCTATATATTCTTTGTGCTCAATTTATTGTGGTCACTACAAATCGTATTTTCTTTTTTTTCCTCTCTGACATATTTGAAATAACAAATGATTTTGAGGAGTCTGAAGAAACATATGGCACAGGACCACTTTCATGGTCTCTCCAAGATAACAAAACCTCTGTACAAGAATTTCATCACAATGCATGTCTCGGGAATTAACAGCTAACTCAAGAACTGTAAAAGACCTCTAAATCAGTCTCTTCTGGCTATTAATATACTGAAAAAAAAATCTTACAAATTTTTTTGTTGTTGTTGGCGTGAATTTTTCCGTTCCTGATCTGTAAATACATAATGCGAGTATGCATATTATAGAGATACACAACCTATACAATGAAAATGTGTTTTTCTTGTACATCTTAATCACATAAATGTTTTAATGAATTGGTTCAACCCATGACATTCTGAAGAGTCTTGATGAAAATGAGCACAACAGATAAGCACCACCATGACGGAGATGAAGCAACTCCCGCGTTTTCACGATCATTTGTTTTTTGTGGCGGCGGCTTTGTGGTGAATCGTCCGTTGTTGCCATTGATGAACTTTGGATCATTATAGTGATCTGTCACAATGTTGGGCTTGTTATTGTTGACTCTGCCGCTGCCCTCGAAATCCATGGTAGGTGGCATGACAGTGTACCCGTGTGTTGGTCTGTGAGGTTTATTGAAGTCTTCATCATCACCATCCGAACCATCCCCACTTTTCTCCTGGAAGCCGCTGCCTTCCATTCCAGAGCCATCGATGGCGTGGGAACCACTGCCGCTACCATACAAGTCATCGCCACTACCACCAACAATGCCAGTTCCATAGATGTCTGGGATTTCTGCAAAAGAAAAACCAAATTTAAGTAAGATTTTCATGATTAATAGTATTTTTCCTTCATATTCTTGTTTTGCATGATTTAACCCCATTCCCAGCTCTTAGACTAGATATTGAAAAGATATTCAAGAATTGGTAAAGATATGCATACAAATGAAAAAGAATGCAATCATGCAAAAGTATATTTCTTGCATGTTTGAAATTACCTAGTTTTCCCAAAACATTTTTTTTAAATTTTTTTTTAAAAAGACGTACTGCACCTTGCAGTCCTCTAAAAGTGCACAAAGTGCATTGGAAAGGCATGTTCAAACAAGAACTTGTTCAATTATCAAATTGACAATGCAGCACTTGTCTGGAACCCAGACTCAATAAACAATCATTACCAGACAATATGACACACAATGGGTTTGTAATCTTTGTATTGTGAACAGGTGAATTACCTGTCTACACTGGGGTCAACGTAATACGTGTACCCAAATTCAAATCTGGCCCTATAAGACTTCTCGCATTTCCAAAACGTGTTTCACAACAAAAACATCAAAGGTATTTCTTGTACAACTAACAATTTTTTTTTTTAAAAGATAACACAATCTGAGGTTGAAAGCATTAATAAACAACAACAATACAAAACTAGCTTTATAAATTACTCATCAAGTTAATCGTTATAATAGGAATTACCAGACCTCCAGTTATAGAGCAAGATAAAAAATCAGAATCTGCATAGCTTTAAAAAGAACAGGGGAGGAAAGACTGAGTTTGTGATGTAATAACAGTTTGCTGCAATTTAATCAATTTTCAGGTGTAAGATATCGACCCGACTGGGGCCTTGAATAATTCATGAAGTAACACAGCAGGGGTACTACCCTGTTGACAGAAATAAAGAATATAGACAATGTAGCCAAGTACTGACTGTCCGTCCGTCCATCAATCAAAAACTTTGAGAATCAGAACCCAGAGCAAGATTCGGAGAGATGATATCTGTGGAATGGTTAAGAGAAATCGCCCCGCCATCCTTCATCAAGTCACTACAAAAACATATCTCTTTTATCTTCACAGAATCTCATGGAGAAAAAGGAGGATTTAAACAGGGTTTCTATAGAAGTCAATCAACTTTAGAATGTAGGTACACTTATACATCTAGCCCATTGTGAGTTATTTTTCTTTGTGTCTGTAAAAACCCCCCAAATAGAAAGAACCTCTTCTGGTGGAAGTAATAGATTCGCTCGCTGTAAGGAAAAATAATGAGTCTCTTTCCAAGTTTGCCATTGCACAAAAAAAAAAGAAAACCCCAAGGATTGTGGATGTCAAGTCGGTAACAATACATAAGAAAACCAACATATAAGCCAGAAAAATTAAAATGTCAATTGTTTGGAAAAGCTCCATCTCTCTTTCTCAGGGAAGAAATATTTACCCAATTAAATCTAATTTGTCAAACAGTGTCACAGACAAGAGATTATGTAGAGTAATAAGCCCAGGGAAATAATGTGTGGGGTCTGATACAAGCAATTATTGGGGAATTACAGCTGCCATGACCAGACAAATTTTGTCCTTCAGGAAATGGAAGCGTTCTTTATGAAATATGCAACTGCATTCACTGGCGCCAGGGATGCCATATGTCTTCTGATTCAGCTATAGCGCTCCATCTTATTTCCACCCAATGACACTCATTTTTTGCTTTGCTTCTTGATTCCAACATGCCAAAAGCTAACAAAATTATATTTTCATAATTGTACATGAATCCGACCCAGACCGATCGAGAGGTAACCGGACATCATACCTCGTGTATAACTACCCTCAAAGTCCTAAATTTGTTCCTGTACAACACAAATCATTGTCAGACTGAGACAGAAACAAACACTCGACTCGGCCATATTTAAACATCCCACACAGAAAAAGTACCGTACCTGTTTTGACCCAGGTGACCTCTTCGCCTTTGAATGCATTGTTGAGCTTGCCAGTGATGATCTTCAGTTGTAATTTCTGCTGTTCAATGATGTAGTTGGCTTCGTTGACGTTGACCTCCACTTCGGGGTTGTTGATTTGATGCATGTAGCCATCTTGTTGGACAAGAGTCTCGTACCTGCAACGAACACAGATTGCACTCCATGACTACCTGCATCTACTCACACAAAAAGCCCCGACATTTGTAAAATTTTTCATGACCATACAAAAAAAAGTGTACAATCTGCGTGTTGAAATCTGCATATATTTATCTTCACTTTTTAAAAATTCACACTTTAATCTGACACTGTGTGTTAAATTCTATTTGAAATTGCCCTATAAAAATGCATTTTTTAAGAGGAGTTGACAACTGGATATGCAAATTGATATTTCAGGCATTAAAGAACACTAAATATGATGCAACTTGAGTGTATTAGAATGGATTACACACAAACCTCATCTATTGTTAATGCTTACTGTCTTTATGCTAATTATTGGTGAATAAACTGATATCTGCATTTCTAATTCATCAAAGTGAAAAACTATACCCAAAACAAGCATATTTTATGTACGTGTGGTCTGTGTGCAGTGAAAGATTGGCTTTCAACAAATTGTGTCACTCTTCTAGTCTTGTTTTAACATGAGTGACATTGCCTCTTGCATAGAACTCTGGTTTAACTTTCACAAATAAAGAAATTACTCTTAACTATTTAAAGAGTGAATTAAGGAACTTCACATGAATGAAAATTAAAGTCCAATCCATTTCCATTCAGAAGTAACTGTCATTCAATTTCAGACATTTCCATTCTCGAATTCTTATCTCTGATAAACCTTGGAACCAATACATGGGTTTTTTTTTAAAGAACTGCTTGGTACAGCAGGAACTTCTCTAGTTCAATTATAGCTCTTTCTCCAGTTCATTCAAATTTAAATCTGTTTTTGCTTCAAAACTCTGACATACTTCTGTTGCCAATACTGGGCTGTAACTATTAGTGACACATTTTTTTTTTATTTTTTAAAAATAGATTAGGTCACCTATATTTTAGGCGTAAAAAAAAATTCCCGACTACAAACCTAGCTCTGTCTTTGCCATTCCAACAGTCGGAATCATTCCCTGGCTGTGCAGCTATTTGATCGTTGTTGCAGACAGTATAGGGCAGCTGGACCCAGAAGTCCTTGGCAACACGAACCTTCTCCTTGATGTCCTTCACCAACCGATCTAAACTGGTCCCCGCAGCAGTGGTGGGCCGGACGGATTTGTCCGAGTCGGCCGTTCCCTCATACCTGCCCAGGGAGAACTCGTCGTAAGTGTCAACGGAACCAACTTCTTTCAGTTTCTTTTCCACCTCCAGAAGAGAGGCGGGGAAGTTGGCATCTGGGGCTGCATCCCCTTGGGGCTCTTTCGGGGCAGAGCGCTTGTGTTTGATATTTTGGGGATTTGGTCGCCCGCAACCATTATGAACCTAAAGGGAAGAAGAAAAAAATCAGTTAACCCAGAAATAACATCACGAAGGAAGTTATCGAGCTGATCTGGTTTAACAGCAAACTTTCTGATTTAAAACATTTGTAAGCCTGCTAATTACATCACCATACTCATAAACAGAGGAATTATTGAGATAAATATACAGAGGCCTCTGTTCTCTCCGGAAATAACTGCAGCAAAATTAAACACTCTCGAGTTTCAATTAAAACAGTGAAGATTGATTTGCTAAATTGAAAAATTATGCCATGCCACTTTTCCCTTTGTTAACAGTTTTACAAAAATCTCACAATGGCTGTCATTGAACGTTTTTTAACACAATGGCTGTCAGGATTCCATCAAAGAGTATATCTCCTTGTAGGACATTTAGCGATAATTATTACGGTAACTTTCAAAAAATAAAAAAATGACAATCGGTTATCCGAGATGGGAATATAAATTCTGTGAAAATAGCGATACAAATGTTGTTATCATGTCAGTAAATATAGGCCTAGTAATTAACCTACATACCATTGTTCTCTGCAATTATACACATGTCAAATGTTTTCCAATTTACATGAAATTCAAGATATGGAGCAGGTGTAGCCCAGGGAGGAATAAGGAATGTACACTGTCTATGTTACTTATCATCTACCAGTAAAGATATTTCAAAAAAAAAAATGAAAGTGAACAAATTGCTTATCTACAGGGCTTCAGTTGTTTGAAGATTGAAAAAACTTTTTTCTTTTTTTCACATAATGTATATGATATAATTACATATGCTCTCATTTAATGTTTCATTCCAAGAAATTTTTCATCTTAATTCTGACATCAACTCAAACAAAATGTAAAAATTTTAACCTACATGGTTTAAAAAAAAAAGATATGTCATCTTTTCAAAAATTGTCCTTATTTTAACAGGACAAAATAAATATTATGAACGTGCAAAATACATATCTACACCTGGTTTCCATTACTCATAAATGAAAAATGGATACTGCAAGTCCAACCCTCATGGGTTAAGTGAAAAATATGACTTCAATATTCATCATCCTTCAGCCTTAAGAATGTTTGACTTCGGTACATTCTGAGGACCTTTTTTGTCGCTCCACATTCCTTTTCCCATGACAAAAATGTAGTTTTCGTCCACAAATTCAATGAATTTCTTCAAGGAGCTCTTAAATCATGTGCTTTGACCATATGTAAATGAGATAAAATCTTTGTAAGAGTATTGAACTTTTTACCTCATGCAAACATTCCATTAGAGTAATCTCCCTTACTTCTGAATGCACAGGCCAAACAAAAGTAAATATTGGCTTTTTACACAAGAGTTTGCTTCAATCCAGTGCCAAAAGGGGCCCTGCAAGTTCTTGTTTAAACAAGGCAGTTCTTTGAGATCCCTATTTATCTGTTCTTTGACCCTTAAACTGATTTTTGAGGGTCATGATACTTTTACAAGTATCATGATGCAATTAACTTGATTCTAGAGCAAAACTGGGCACCTAGATTTAGTATGGTTTTGGGTTCCCTATATTTTTACCTGTTCCTTGACCCTCAGGCTGTTTTCTTGGAGGGTCATGATGGCATCGGATATTTTGACATCGATTGGATCCACCACCGACTCTATGTTGAATGGCCCTTCCAGTCGGCTTGCCAACTGCTTCATGGCCTCTGTAAATACACAATTTGGATCAAAATAAATAATCGAGAAACTCTGATATTAGACAGATAACTGCACCATATCTCTTTAATATATAAGCATTGAAGTTTCACAATGAACATAACTTTAAATGCAGACTCCTTAAAACTCGAGTGGCCATTAATTTTAATGACTACTCCAATATAGAGTCTATTGATTTCACAATTCCTCCCTCTGCAGGCTAAGAGATCAGAGTTTAGGCCATAAAAACTCGTAACAAAATAATAACCACCCAGTATATGGAAATTAGTCACTGAAATTTTACACCCTATTCCCTATAACAGACCATCATTCAATATTCTTTTCAAATCTCCTGTCTAAAAAATGCCTTTGAAGTGAAAGCGAGGATAGAGTCTGTTGAAAAGGGGGAGATTTCATCAGTGGAGGTTGTGTGTATAGGACACAGAAGTCCTACTGGGACCAATAAGAGGGATGATACATCACAGATTAAGACAGTTCGGCACTCCATTGAAAACGTTAAGTCTTCTCTACCTGTCTCCTATTCTACCCATAGTGAACTTCTGAAATTTCGCACCATAGTGGTAATTAATACCACCCTAAAAGCCATACAAAAAACTTGGATCTCAGATACAACCATTTATAACAGAATACCTTCAAATAATTATGATTCTGATGAACAAACAAAATTTGATGGTTACAAATACTGCTCAAAATAAATAACGGCAGTCCTCCCGAAATGTAAAGTGGGACAACAAATCATATACATAATCATACTAAGCAGACGTTTATCATACAAGGTGAGGTCTGATTAAAGTCAGAAATACGTGAGTAATTTTGTCAAGTTACAGTCAGCTTTTGATGGGAAGAAGACAAAAGGAACAGTTGAGGCATGTATCGCTATGTGTCCCCTGACAACCGACAAGCTGCTCGATCCAGACCATGACAAGTATGCAAATGAAGCCCTGAGCATCTTCCATCACTGCCTTTTGTAATTGTTTAGATTCATTAAACCACTCAGACTCTCCGAGAGAGTGACTCACTGTCAGAAAATGCATGCAAACAAAAGAGTTCAGTAATTCAAAAAGTAACTTTTCTGCCAAACAAACTGCAACTGCCTGACTCTCATGTTGAGAAAGGCTAATTAAGAATGTTTGCATTTCAAATTGCGGTTCGGTTGTAAAAATGATTTAAATTCATTTTCAGCCTGTAAACATGAATGTTGAAGGGTCTGCTATTTAACTTTTTAATCCCTTCTCTTGTCAGAGATCTCGCCTATCTAGTCATGTCTGACTACCCCTACATAATCACCGTTTCAATTTCCCCCCATTATAAATTGTACTAAGATTACCCCTTGTTATACACCTTAGACGAAGAAGAAAAACAGAATTCCACAACACACATGCCTGAAACACTCCAAATCAAACAACAACCACCTTTTAAGATGGGCAAGTGCTTTCAAAGCCAGTATCTCAATAAAATATACATCTTACTTTACATGTTTTTTCAGGCTTATTTTTCAGTTTGAAAAAGTAATCCAGCTTTCTGTTATCTCAAATAAGTTAGATATCAAAGGGAAAAGGTAATAGCTCCACTTAGTTGATTTCTTCATTTCATGAGAAAAAAATTACAAATTGGATAAAATGATGTGATTTATAAGTCACAAACAAAGGGCAAGAGTTGAAATACATGTAGACCCCTATACAACTGCTGGCTATTCCTATTTATAAAGGAGTCCCACTGATTCATCTCTGGGCCTTACAATTTCATTTTAACTTTATGAGGAAATAGAGATGTAAAAACGCTCAGTGATTGGGAGTGAGAGTGTTTTCCTTCCCCCTAAGGACACCAATAGTCAGGTGACTTTGTGTCCAATATAGTCCTGTCCAATATACGAGGGAGATTTTTAATAGAGTGACAAGGCAGGGCATGAAGCTATCATTGGGGCTGGCAGGTGATGCCTTTGATTATTCTGACAATTTCATTATATTGACTGGTGGGTCCACAACTTGTGTAATATCTGGTAACTCCTCATTTCCTTTCCTTTATTGCCAAACAATCTGAACTGTGAGTCAGATAACAGAATGCCCCCCACTGTTACTAGAGCCGTCTGCTGAGATTTTTTAATCTCCACAGTTTTTTTTATAGTCTAAGTTGGTCAACTTTAGATCATTAAAGAATGATGAGAGTACAAACAATACACATCTTTTCTATGGAATGTTTCTTTAGAATGATGTTTCATTATTGTTAACATTGATCCAATGCTTAACTTTCAGAAGCATGTCTCCAGACTACCATCAAATATAGAATTTTGTAAAAGTTTCACTGAAAAAAACAAAAAACCAACCCCAAAACACCATCCCTTAACCATACACTCAACAGAGCAAGGGAAAAAACATTGCAAGACAATTTAAAACATATCCTAATGCCTTTGTTAGTTACGTCAGTGACACAGAACTCCTTTCAAAAACAAAACTGCTACTATCCCAGCAAATCTACATAAAAAATAAATACATTCACTTCAGCTCTGTTGAAAAATTTTTTTGTCTTGTGCAATCAGCAGCAGATGTAAGTAAAAAGTTTCAGTACGAGTTCTAGTCAAACAGCTGGAAATAAGCCGCAGACAAACCAAACACAGGCAATGCATTCTGGGAAGAAATTCTAAAGGGTGACCTTAGGAGAGGTTTGCAAACCACCGAGGACAAAGTCAAAAGAAACCCTGTATACCTTTGAGCCATAATACACAATATGTGGACATAAAAAAAAATTGTGGAGATATTATCGCAGTTAAAAACGGCCATTGAATGAAATTGCTTGCACGACACTTTCTTGACATTCGTGAGATGATTTATAAACAATTATTGTTTGTCTGGCACCAGTCTGTGTTCAGAACAATAGATATCAACCTCTCAAGTCCTCCATCTTTGGTCAAGTATATAAGACAGTTCAAATCCCAAAATACAGCAAGTAGCCCATATAACAGTCAATCTAACATAACACTGCATGCTGCAGTCATGCAGCATAAGTTATGCTGTACCCTCTAAACTGCAATATTTAACATATGATACATTTATGACACCATGGTGCAACAGACATATATACAAGAAAGCGTGGGGATGAAAGCTAGGCAAAGATAAGTTTTTATCAAATAAACACAAAAGTCTTCACTACAGCATCTGGGCCAATCTCTGCTATCATGCTCTTTATAGGAGCAGCACTTGTATCATTAGGCCAATCCAATCCGCTCTGCTGATTTTATGTTATCTTTGCTACTAAGTTTTAAGCCTGCCATTTCTGTTTTGATAACATTCTCACACACGTAACAACATTTTTCTCTCTTAAGTTCTTCATAATGGAATTTCATTCCAACACCTTCTCATAAGCAATTTTTGAAATCAGAAAGCTTTGTAGATAATCTTCAATTCTATATGAATTTCCTTTAGCACTAATGTAACTGATTGAAACACCCAGATATGATAGGAAAATGAACCAAGGACATCAAAAACTAATTTCCTTGTCCTATTCTCTGTAACTAGATCATAGGAGAACTCATCTTCCATATTGCAATGAATGTCAGACCCCCCTCCCCTTCCCCCTCCATAAGCCGATTATTAGTGAATTTTAAATTAGTGTAATATGATTTTATTTTTCCTCGTTCTTATTACAGTGGGAATCAACAGTTTTTCCCCCATTATTGACACAAATGTCATTTGTTTGACTAAATTTTTCACCTGAATATTCTAGTCCAAGGTAGAAAGTTTAATCCGGGCTAAAAACATCCTGTATAAAGTGAAATGTACGGTCATACATGTGTACCAGCTCTTATCAGGGGAAATATTTAAACAATTCAGTCTGCCATCTAACAACATAACACTTGAACAATGTGATACCTGTTCTTAATCATGTCGCAATAAAAAAAAAAAAAAAAGGACCAAATTAAACCCAGTCCCTAAAAAACATAAAATTCCTGCCTACCAGATCAAAAAAACAAATACTTCAGCTCAGAATAGTAAAAATTAACACAATTGTAGTGTAAACAGAACATGCGATTTGATTATGTGACCACTCGTGCAATTGCTTTTCTCTCCTTCTTTACAAAAGATCAATTTTGCTTCAGCATTGATTAAACTTTATTGCAGGTCTTTTATTTTATCATCTCTCAACCATTTCCTGTTCAATATTGAATAGTTGAAAATTTGCTTTCCCTGAAAAATTGACAAATTATTATCTAAATTGCCTCTTGAAGTCTGTCAGCCAGGAATCTGCCCCCTTCTTTCAGTGTAGAGTCTTTATACAGAAAATTAACCCCACTTTGTTTGATCTTTATGCTTGCAATCACTGTCATTTATAATCCTCCATTGGACAGCTCCTGGCTGTATTGTGATTTCTGGATCTGGCTGGGTATTGTCGCATGTGTGCTAATGTAGTGACTCACAGAAACCCAGAGACTGAGAGAAAGAGAGGTGTTCCCTGGCCTGAAAATCAGGCATAAAATTCTGACAGTTCTAAAATCGAAGACACAACACCATTTTTGTTCCGTGAATCACTTTCGTGGATCAATAGAGACCACACACTCTTTGGTTAATCCTAAAACCATACACCGCCTCAAAAATATGTTCATTCTGTGTGCAAAAAAGATCTGTTCTACTCAATTTCAGAGAAAGGACTGCAGAAAAGGGTAGAAAGGTGAACATTCCTTTCACCTTTTGCAGTTACTGGTATATACTGAACAATTCTAAATAAAATTTTACAAGAGCTTTTTCTCAATCTTTGACTAAAGAAATTAAATCAGAAATATTCTCATTTCCTTCTACCTAAACATACAACATGAATTTCTTTCACATAACAACACTAGTTCATGAATGCAAGTTTGAAAAGTATTAAGTACAGTAAAAACATGAATAAGGACTCTGAGTTTCACTATGAACTCAACAAACTGGGAAATACTCAGTCATTCTTTTTTCCACTTAGACCATAGTCACTTAGAAAATTCAATGAATATGTTGTGTTTTGCGGTTTAAGGGTTTAAGTGTAATGACACCCCCTCATCCTGGTTTCGGTTCAAGCGTGTTTATAAATACTTGAGTGTCTACAGTCATTGCTAACCAATAAGTGACTCACCAAAACCAATCTAATTTCTGCTCCTGGTCAAACATAAAGGGTTTGATTTCATACATTGAACGCAGTGATAATACATGTGAAAGCTATTTTCTAGTTCACTTTTTGCGGTAAACTTGGTACTTTTTTTAACAGATTATTTAACAAGTCTTGTTTTGAAAAACTCACATTTTTTAAAAAGAAGTTACAAGAAATTGAAAATTTGTACCCTTCACTTTATAAATTTTTTTTTATGTTATTAATCAATGTAACAAAACCACACCTTTTTGGGGTTTCAATTCCTTCCTACTTACTTGGGAAATCTGACTCATAAATAATTTCCTCAATAGCCCATACTGTACAGCATATATAACACCAGTAAGTATATATCAAGCTTTTTACTAAGAGTACCACTTAAGAGTAAAGAGATACTTAAGTGGTGTGCACTTTTCAGCCCTTGATACTCTATTTTACTAAACAAAATACTATCTTTCTGAAAGCTATTTTTTCAATTCATTCTTTGTGGAAAATGTTGTATATTTAAAACAACTAAAGCCTTTTGTCTTCTGAATCTGCCGGTATCCATACCAAATACTTTGGAAGCCCGACATGGAAAAGTAATCTAATAGACATCCTCTCTGTCTAACCCTGATTCTCCATTTCCTATTAACGACCGAACCATTTTATCAGAACCAATGGATTGGCCTCCTCTGGATTACATATAAAGGCATAAGTACTATAGATTTTCTGCTCAATTAAGACAAGAGGTCTCGCAAGTAACCTTGCCTTCACCTGAGCAGAATCATTAGAAGTAAGCGCTCTCTACATCTCCCGATGAATTAGACCTTTTCCTACCATGGACTGACAACGGGAGGTTCTGAAGCTATGACCTCTAGACGGCTGGGAGGCAGCTATTTCACAGCTGTAAAAAATATCTCCAAATACACACACACCATTTCTTCCAAAACCTCTTCCCAGTTGACTTTAGCCATTAAAATGTCAACACTTATAACCATCACACAACAAACTCTCAACTGAAATATTTATCAAAAGCTCGTCACATCTTGTGGGAAAAAAAAGATACCCTTATCGCCATTCTGGGTCGTAACTGTTTTATTCACTTATCTGATACCGATCTCGTCATCTCTGGCTATTTTCTCCATTGACGTGTAGAATTTGACTTACCAATGTATTCGTTCCAGGGCTCATGGAGTTCCGAGTGGTAGGCCAGGCAGCCTTTCATGGTGTTGAGGCAGTAGTTGTTGCATGGCTTGGTCTGGGTCAGGCCTCTACAGTGGGGACAGTACATCATCTTCATCAGGGCCTTGTTACAGGCCTCCGTGGGTGGAATCTAGGAATAGAAATGGTCAACTGTTAAAATTGGTCTGAAATATTTCATCATTTTCTCTGTTAATGCTAAGAATTGACTTTTACAGTACCCAATGTTCAATAAAACAAAATTACAGCGAATTAATGATTATAACAAATTCATGCTTATTCTAAAGTCAATTTCCTTGCTCCTTATCTTCAATTGTGTAATAATATATACAGGATATAATGAATTATGTTTATAATAAATCAAATTTAATTGTCTCTGTTATAAGACAATTGCTATAAGTGTGTTTTACTGTTCTATGCTGCATTATTTCAATATGTACATTTAGGAACTATGTCATTATGCTGCTACATGTACATGTATGTTGAACTCCGGATGAAACAAGCAGTACGTTTGGACAATTTTGTCATATTCTGATATACACGGCCGACATACAGCGTTAATGCTTGTGAGACAGAACAAATGGAAGTATTTTCAAGTCGTTCATTCTGACATCCGTAGCAAAAATATGGAAACATGTGCGATGAATTAGTTTTTCATCTGCCCTTAAATCTGTCTGTAACAAAGAGAGAAAATGGGCTGGATTGTCCTTTATCTTATTTATAGACATTTGAGGTTGGAAACGGTGGACAGTCATTGTAATGACTAGATCATTGGACTACTGAACAGCCAAGTTGACAGAGATTAGGTAGCTCTGTAGTCAAATCCCTGTATGTCTGCCCATATAAAAGATTGTCATGTAACATTATAGAAGCTTTCCTCCCTCCCCCCCCCCCCCCCCCCCCCCCCCCAGCCAACCAACTCCGCTATCCCGTGGTTAGAAAAAAAGTGTGATAGCTTCGTTTACACCTGAGATTTACCTGTGTTGTCTACCTGATGATTATATACCTGAAGCAATCAGCCCGGGCCAGACAGAGGTCCCGGACACAACTATGTGTGATGTGCAGAAACTTTAGCACCTTAATTTCACAGTGCGATTAGACACATACAAATTTGGACTGCCCTCCCTAACAGTGTAACCCGAGATTCTGAACAGAAGTCTATACAATGACAAACACCCCACAGACAATTATACTACAGGTACACTGCATTCCTGTTTTTTACCTGTGGCACAGGAAACAGAGGTTAAATAAGGTTGTGCATTTTTGGGGTATCTAACAATGTAACTGTTGCAGAGGCCATGTGCAGGGAAACTGTTACCATTTTCACAGAGACATATAGAACCGTGAGGTAGAAACACGTGCTCTATGGAAGCAGGTTTCACCTGACAAGACACCTGAAAATACCTGAGGAGAATCGGAGGGTTCTTTCGCATAGTTAACTTCATAGGGACCACGACTCTCTGTGATTTTACTAAAAGATTAGATGAAATCACCCCTGGCCAAACAAAATACCTTTTTCTTGATATCATTCCAAAGTCAGAGCCAAGTAAAAAAAAGAAAAACAAAGGTCCTTAAATGATAAGGGCAAAAACCAAAGCCCCTTCGCATATGCCTGATCTTTCCCAGTATTGGGGGGGATAGATTCCTATCTGACAGTGTATCTTGACAGAAATATTCGATACATGGTTGCTTAGCATTGCTCATTACGAAATCTGGTCAATCTTTGGCCTGATTAACATGGATGAGAGGGGAAACTGTTGATCCCTCCACTGCAGCACAGTGGCAGCGAACAGAGCTCACAGACAGTGTACATACATCTAAATCTTGACCAGTTTGGCCCGGTGCCATCCAGATTGATCAGCTGATGACATATTGCTGCAACAAAGTAATTCTCGTACAAAATGCAGAAACTTCATAGCTCCTCATCCTAATTGAAAAACAATAAATTTTCTTTGGAAGCTCAAAGGTTTAATGCCAATGCAGACCCACAATTAGGGAAGGCGAGACTCCTCTGCTGTGAATCGTTTGATCTTAACCAGTCAATAAAATCCAGTGTTCTTTTAACATTCTACACACACAGAAGTTTTGCAGTTAGATAAGAATGCAAAATGATTCAATTTTTTTTTTTTTGGTCATTTGTTGCACAAATGAGAATCTAATGGATGTGAACTTTCCTGATATTGTTTGTGTCCTTCGAAATAAACAGATAATTATCGAAATGTGTTTGTTTACTCGAAACATCGAGAATTTACCCTAGCAAATGATGAAAGAACAATTGCAGCTGCAACTCTTAATTACATGCAATGCAGCTGTTCAAAGAAACTGAAGATATTTGATTCAAACAAAACATATATTGTCATACGAACCTTTAAAACTTCAACAATTACGTCCCGTCCAATAGCAAGGCCTTGCACAAAAGTGCGGGCTGCGACAAAAGATCTCTTGACTTGCGTTGAAAGTTTTCCGGGAGTATCTCCGAACGGCTTCAAGTTCTCCATCTGACTGGTCACACATTCCAAGTACTGATCCGAAAATTTGTGCGGAACAGAAAGCAACTCGAACATTTTGCTGAACAATTTTTTGAAGAACTCATCCAATGCTCCCGTCAAGCTCATGTCCTTGCCTTTGTAATAGCTCCGCAAGTCTTCAAATAAACTCGTAAAAACTTGTGAATTCTGCTGGTATAATAATCCATACGTCTTCACAAACATAGTATGCAAGTCCGTTTTTGATTTGTCTAATAAAGCTGTGAAGAATTCTGAAAAAAAAAATTAAGAAAAATATTCGTAAATAATGATAATTAGACAGAAGATAATTATGATCTAATTATAATCTATAATTCACATCTTTGTCAAGGAATGAAATATTTCCTGATAAACCCATTATTTTTTATCACTTATTATCATAAAGATTTTCATTTTTATCATTTCCAAAGAAAAAATATTTTTCTCTTTTTCAAAAAGAGAAAGTAAAGAACCGTGTTCTGCATACTAATCTTTATTAAGCTGACTTGATTTCTGGGGAAGTGACAGACAAATGCCAAGTTATTTTCCCTTTCCCTTCGATATGTCACTCTCTGTTATCAAAATGTTAAACCTTTGACATAAAACATAAAACCTTATCATACTCGTGTCCCTTAAATGACATCTTTGGGAACCAGAATTAACTTTGACTTTCTTTATATAAAACCGTAACAGCTGTACTCATGCTAAAAAACATTTCTATTGCGTAATAACTTTTCCCTGCGATTTAAAAAACTCCCTTAGCTTTACCTTATTATCTGTGAATCATTTTAATGTGTTTATAAGTTGGTTCAAAACTCTACTTCTAAGGGTTGATATGACTTTAATAATTTGATATTTATGTAATTTCAAAATGCAAGCTCTTGTTATTGCTGGCAGCAACACGAAACATTCAAAGCATTCATAAGTACTCTAGTCAATTTCTTACAAAAAACCCTCGGTCTTGCACATATAAAAGGGTTCTAATGAAACAGATTAAAATTCATGACCAGAATTTTTTTTCTTTTCAAGTTGTGCAAAGAGAACATTAAAATAGTTATCATCGTACTACAACTATGAATATTAACCAAACCCCCCCCCCCCCCCCCCCCCCCCCACGTCCACCTGAACAGTTAACTTTATTCTGGAGTGTAAATTGCATGATTTAGAACGCAGTAAATAAATCACTTCAGATTATGTACTCTTAACCATAGCTCTCAAGACTTCTAGAAAAACCAGTAACTGCATGGTAATAAATACTATTTCTGTTCCATCGAGTTTGACAATCATCAAACAAAATAAATATCCCACGAGTTATATAATTTCAGTGCAAAGACGGATGACGGAGGGTCCGACTATCTTCTCTGAGCTCAAGATTTAAATGCATATATTTACAGCTAAATGCAGGTCTCTATCTCCGACCATTAAATCTTGTCCCTCTCATTGTGGCAAAGTTCATAAATTGAACTTAATAGCAGGTTCTATTGGAGTCAATGGTGATTTGCCAAGCTGGAATACAAAATGGCCAGACCTTAGCCCTGTTATGTATTTCCTGAAGTGCTTCTGGTTTAGACACACTATAATTACGAAAGAGGGCCAACTAAAGGTGTTTTATTTCTAACCCCCAGCCTGATCTGACCCCAGACATTCCTTTTCCTTTTTATTTTAAAAGAATATTTTTGTCACAACAAATGGTCTGTCAACACATTAAACTATTTTAATTGATCAGCTGGCAAAAATGTTAATTGACGAGTCTGGTTCTTCTTTTTTTCCCCATAGGAAAATAAATAAAAAACAAGTTCCCCATGAGCTTTGTTAGTCCTTGTATGAATGTTAAGCAAACAGGGTGAAGCAATTTAACAGCCAGAGCAGAACCATCGATAGTTGATTTACTAATATGAGGTTTAAATGAATTTTTTCATCCGATTACAAAAGCCACTGTTTCGGGCTATAGATGACCTGCCAAAATATAACTGGCAATAACTTTCCTGACTTTGGCCCAAGGATACAGGGTTTAATAATCGGGAATATATCTTGACTTTCCTCACATCTTCCTGGCATAATTAGATCAAATTCATTAGAGACCAGTTAAGAAGTCCCAGATAGCGATCAAGTGTTACAATGCTCGGGGCTAAGGGGTCTCTTTGACAGTAAGCAGAAACACAATAGGAAACAGTTGACAGATTAAAAAATTCCTCACCTACCATACATATAATAGGTGCCAACAAAGGATATTAACACACCCCTATGGATGACAGACAAAAAGCTAGAAAAACTGGATTTCTCTTGAACTTATTATTGCTGTATCTACCCCCAATTACTCAGTCTGAATTGCTTATTAGTCCTGACTATGCATTTAATGACTGGAAATCAAGCTGATGTTTATCACAGAATTATAATGGGTTTATTATTTCATTTTACATACATGGTTTGCTTCAGAATGAACTTTGAGGTGAATGTTTCGCGAGGGGGTCATAGGTATGGCCATTGTATCCTCTACTGCCTTGTTTTGGCGGCAGGCACAGTATTGTAAATGGTAGTGATAAATCTGTACAAAATGGCTCAATTTATCTACCAAATGTCACAACCCTTATCAAAAAAGGTTTGGGAATGAAAAACCGTTTGTGACAATTGATTGAATTATACTTAATTAACTTGTTAGAGGGCAATTCCATTACAAAGAGCAATTTCTTTCAAATTACAAAGTACAAAGTTGTTACAGCTCTTGGGTCGGATCATACCTGCCTTTGTAGATGGCAAGTACAACATGATTCGTTTGTAAAATCACACCTTTTATGGCTTAAATGCGGCAACTCCCTTCCCACAATACACTGATACAGGAAGAGCAAAACACTTGCCTTAATAGCAGAAATCAATTTTTTCTCATGAATTCAATGAAACGTCGGTGAAGTAGAAAACGATATCTGTTTTACATTTATTGGAGAGTGGATAATTTATAATGGATGACGCTCCAATGACTTTTCCTTGAATTTTATTAGATATAATTTAACGAATGCATTAAACAAATAACTTTTTGTCTGCTATCTTAATAGATGGACATATTTATCAATTTAGGAAATGACAAATTTCTTCCTAGGCCAAATAGAGGCCAGCAGATCCCAGTCATAAACAGTGACCATCTGTCACATGCAAGCTATTAATAGTCTGACAGATCTGGCCTCCGACTATCAAAAGTTTATCATTAATTTATGATCTGTAGCTGACATTTTCTTCCCTCTCAGGAATATATATCCTTCAAAATCAAACAAACAATAACTTCAGCTAGGTGTATAAATGTATGTAAATGTGACCAAGTTAAATCTTCCTGTACTTTCAAAAAGTAATTTTTACCCAGCTCATACTCCCCCTTCTCTCTCTCTCTCTCTCTCTCTCTCTCTCTCTCTCTCTCTCTCTCTCTCTCTCTCTCTCACACACACACACACACACACACATACATGGAAAATGCAAAACACACCTTTTTAATTTTTTTCTAACCTAACCTAAAAATTTTGAAATATTTGAATCATGATCAAACTCTATATCTTTATAAATGAAAGAAAGTAAAAAATAGAAACACTTGGGCACATATGGATCAGACTTTCATCCTTGTGCAGATGGTGGTGCAATTGAATTTGAATTGCCGATGCTCTGGCAGCAGCTAAGATTTTTTTGCCAGACTTGGAGTGTAACTACCTAATGTTAGTACACACACAAGCACTGGTGAAATGTAAGGAAGGGATAAATCAAATGGGGCACGTGTAAGTGGAAGGAGGGGGGTGTATTTTTTTTGGTGTTTCTGGAGCTTCCACAATGTTTTTGCTGGTGCTTTAGTTCAATCTTTTAAAAAAATGTTCTATTTCATTCTTTATAATATCTTGTTCATCTCGTAGACTTGACTTTAACTTACCATCAAATTTTCTTGTTCTTGTAACAAATGTACTTTTGGCATACTTAAAAGCTTCTCCTACAATTTTCGAATATTCTCTGGCACTCAAGTCTTTCAACTTGGATTCCATATCTCTGGTACAACATGTTGATCCGTGTGGACAAACTTCTAAATGGTCCCCTACAACATAAAAATATAATATAAATACATGTGTTATCAATCCAACGTGTTTTATGTTCTAAATTCTTGACAACCAGAAAACCACTTCATAAAGAGATATTCATTAAATGCAGTTCTTCACACTAAAGAATGCATTTCTCTGTTTCTTTTTTAAAACATATGATGCATATTTTAGTGCAGTTTTTTTTTTATCAGAAAAGACATATTTCTGCACCATCTGCAAGCAAATTACTTAAATGCGCCCAGTCTCAACTATATAATCCTTGCACTGAAATGAAGTGAGGAAAATACCTTGCACTAACAATATATCTTTCACAGCTTTCTAATTAAAGCGAGTTAACATGCTTGGTTTATCTTGCCTCTCATTACATGGAGGGCCCGACATTTTCCAGAAGCTCTGCTCAACAGCATCAGGCTTCTCCTTTCTACGAAGTGTAACAGGGCCCTCGATCTATCGGAATAACATGGTATGCCAAAACATGGATGGAATTCAATGCCTTCAGATCTCAGATAACCTGTATTTTATGCAACCTTGCTTATATTTTACCTCTCCCCTCCCTTTTCACTCCCATCCCCCCTTTTTAGCTCCTAATGAAATTAAAACAGTGATACCATGTTGGAAATCATGAATGTTTATGGTCTTTTTGCAGTGACTGCAATGAGTGAGAATTTAAAGTCAAATATTTAGGAGGTTTAACTCTTTAATTATTTAATACGATAAAGTTGCAAAGTAGTTTCTCAACCACAGTTGTTGATTTACTGTACGTGTTAAACGATAGTAGTATTCTAAAACCATATTACATTAGCTCTGTATGGGGAAAAAAACAACAAATTGCACCCTTTAATAAATAGGGTTGCTCCTTAGGTACACTATGTCCTCAAAGTTTATTTGAATATCAACCTTCACTCTTTCACCTTCCAGTACCTTCAATGTGAAATCATTCATTGTATGAAGGTAATTTCATATTCTTATTGAAACTTCATTGCAGAACCAATAGGATTATGCAAATAAGGTGAAATTTAATTTGAAGTTTTCAAACCAATACAGAGGGTTCCGCTTAATCTGATAGACAATTTGTCAGGGAAAAATTATCAGATTAACCGAAAATCAGAATAACCGATTTAGCGGTTTTGTGGTCTTTGATTTTGGTATAGAATTAAATATAAATTGTTACAAGACATAATTTATCAATGAAAGGATATAATTTGTATGTCAACAGTTTGAAATGAAATAATTTACCTTGCAATAGCAATGAAATAGCATGAAAGTCTTTATTTTGTTTGTAAATGCCCAAAAGAAAATGTTTCTCTACATTACGATGGTTTTAAAGTGGCCGCCATTTTGACAGGAAGTAATAAGAGGAAATGGCTGTCTGAACAGTACCTCTTTTCAATTGAACTATTTATTTTAATTCTTTTTCTGTTATAAAATGCTCTTAAAGAATTAATTATGCATGATAAAAAAATATTTGATTTTATTTATAAGTTTTCTACCACGATGTAAAATTGAAAGTAGTTAGAATTTCCTCGGTGTCACATGTTCCAAAGCCTGTCATTTTTGATTCAGAAATTACGTTTAAATACTTCTTAATGGTGCAAGCCCAGCATGAAATTAACACATGCGATTGGTAAGTAAACAAACAATTAAAATTGTACACAGGTAAGGACAGTCCTGTGTGCAGTCATCCGAAACAATTACCGATGTCGGTAGCTTTCATCTTGCGAAGAAAGGAGCCCTTGTGTGCGTTGAAGTGTAACTAATGCCATGGAAAGAGTTACTGTGTACACAAGAGGGGTGTCAACCAAAAAAACATGTGTATACAGGTGTAAAAGGGTGGGGAATCAATATTACACGGTCACAATCCTATCAGATTAACCGAAAATGACATTTTTTCCTATCAGATTATCAGGAAAAAATATAAAGGGATATATAAGAAATGGTTTGGTGTTTTGATATTATATCAGATTAACCGAATTATCAGATTAACCGCTATCAGATTAAGTGGAACCCTCTGTACTAGTACACCAGGTTTATTTTTTTTTATAATATATATACATTATTTGTTACCCATTGACTGCAAAATCTAATCCATAATTCATGAAATCTTGTGTGTTTTGTGAAAACAGAAATTAAGATAGAATAAAAGGTTACACATCAGGTATATTCAATGATTTAAAAAAAATGGGGATTTTGAAAAGAATTTTTTTTCTTCTGAATTCAAAAGGTGAATAAAATTTGTCAATGAATGAAACCTTTTATTGTGGGGATTGGTAAATCTGATCTTTTATATTTACATATATTATACATCTTAATCTACAGTGGCCCTCAAGTGAGCCTGATTTCAAAGGAAACCAAAGTCTTCTGTAACACACTGTAAGATTGAATTTGAACGAAAGGTGACGAGATTAATAGGACAATGTAAAAAAATCGGTGTCTGGTACTTTTTGTTAACTCTGCGATGCATATCAAATATCATTTTACAATAAATGACCTGAGAGTAAATAATGTACCGGTATCATTATGTAAATTGCGCATTTCAGTAGTTGCCAAAATGATTAAATCGCAAGCATCTGAGAAATGCAACATTTAAACTAAAAATATTTTAAGCACATCATGCATTTCACAATTTTTTTTTTTTTACTTGAATGGGTTCAACTTCTTAGACAGGAAGGGATTAATTAACCTTATCTCTCCTACAAATGTTTAATAAGCCTGACATGAGGTCATTCGGTTTTAGCAGCAGACCCCATATGAAAACGAAGCCACAACTCATTTGCCATTCATAAGAGGTCCACAAAAGAAATATCTGGACAAAAATACAAAGGCACAGATTAGCAATCATTCAAATATGAGAAAAGCCCAACAAGCATCATCAAAATGCCATAAATACCAATCCAGATCAACTTAACTTCACATCAAGGAGTCCAGGTCTTCAAATTTAACCTCAAGACCCTAGTGGTCATCAAATGATGCTGACTTCACCATGTACTAAATATAAGGTACTTGTACTTCAAAATTTCCCAGTACAAAAAAAATTAAAAAAACATCAAAAAGATGATTTCATCATCTAATGGTGAATGAATCCAAATATTACCAAGACAAAATAAAATGACAAATTCAGAATATTGAAACATATGAAACTTTATGTTTAATTAATTCTGAATTATCACATTAAGTGTTTTGTTTCTTTTGTTGTTGGGAAGTTGATTTCGGGGTTGACTATAAAGATCGCCATGGCTAAATTCTGTGTGGTAAAACCATGTCATGCCAACCAGTAATTCAAGACGTGGTTTCTCTAGATTTCAATCTCAACAGCTTAAAAGTCCCCTTTTCTGGTACACTACCTAACAAAGGGGCTCATAATGGTCCTCATGATACCGTACACTTAAATACTCTTGATTATTTTTCGAGAGGGACTCAATTATTTACCAATTTTGTAACAAAGGGTAGGCGAGGTTTAAGGACGATTGCCAAATCAAACGGTGACTTTCTCCCTAAATCCACGTAATAAATGGTGGATTAGTGGCCTCTTTTGACCATATCAAGCAAAATGGTGGTAATAATGTAAATACATGTATCACAGTTATATCAGAATTTTTTTTACTGGTGATCCAAATATTAACACTACACACCATTTTAAATTTAATACTCAAAATAGACAACGATCTAAACAATTACAGTATTTAAACCCATGGGCATTCACCCCATCCGGAAAAAAAGAAAGAAAGATAGAAATCAGCTCATCTAAATTACCATTCAACCATATGCTCCGATTTATCAAGTCGTTCTGTGTGCACCCATTAAACTTTTGTCTCTAACAAATCATACATGGACATTATTGACTGCATTTAGAAGATGAGTAAGCAGCCATACCTTTGGTTAATTGAAACAATACAAAATACCCTGGCAAAGGCCACGTGGAATTGTCTTTAGACGTCACTCAAAAGTCAGGCAATTGCAGAACTAGATACAAGAACAAAGCAAAAGATAGTCCTCTGTGTGACATCCTTCTTTAAGACTGTGTACGCAGAGGGTCTGATTTCTTGCCCCGTCAATCCCTGATAAAGCTCTCGTACCACCATGCATGATACAGTCCTTAACATAACCAGGTGTATACAAACCCAACGCCAGTTGTGAAAGAGAGACCAAATGAAGTAAAGTCTCAAAAATCTGATTATCTTACTCAGATGGGTCGTTCCTATCTTCTTTCCCACCAAGTTTTTTTTAACTAGAATAATTTTCAAATTAAAGCCTAGTTGTCCCCCCTAAGATTTTTCTTTTCACATTGGAATGAATTGCATGTAATAGCAAAAGTGGGCATCGGTGAGACAGGGAAATGGCCCTACTGTATAATTCATTGCAAAGGGGAGACAACTTGTCACATTTGGCCGTGTAGAATGTCTTCTGACAAGAAACATTATTCACGCTGGTTTTGCTGTACACTCATATGTATCACTCCCACATTACCATGTATATGTCCCATTATTATCACAATAAAAATCTGTTTATTAACCATGACAAACCATGATAAACCTCTTAAGTCCCCTTGGGAAATTTAACTAGATGTTCTGAAGAGATTGATTTTTATTATAAACCCATCTGTGTGATAGGGTTGATTTGAATACACATTCACTATCTTGCCGATTTGATAAGTAGTTCAATATTGAAGGATTTTTTCTGCCAAAACTAGAAGGCCGTGTACATCTATAAATTATATCAGCGAGGTGCATACATCGTAAACATTAAGCATGTGGATCAAGCTGAAGAATCCATAGGAAAATATCACACCTAATAAAAATCGGAGAAAAATGCTTCTGATAACCTAGGCGTGTTAGGGTTAAGAGCCACGATAAACCCCTCCTGATGATTGTCCTAAAATCTTAATGGTCCCAGCTGTAATCTTTTTAGACTGAGCTCTAAGCCTTCAATGGAGAGAGGGAAAAACTCTATCCTCTTGGTTATAGTCATTGCATGACTGGACTACATGCCACATGTACTCTAGTAATACATCCAGACAACAAAAACTTGCCAAGTCATTGGGGTATACAGACATCTAATCCAGGTTATCCTCCAAAAGATCTGGTCAGATTTTTTTTTCATGTTCATATTGTCTAGCCCTAATGCAGGTCTCTTTAATTAAAGAGTACACAAAGACGAGATGCTTGTCTTTAGTTACTTCGATTGTGTTTCCCTTTCCCAGGTGTATCAGCTTGTGCAGACTTATTTTTTTGAGCAATTTATCTGAGATCCCTGTTGCAAATACACTGCTGTTGCCTACAGGGAATTGGAGAAAGAGAGCAAAGGAGAGATAACGAATTCAAAAAATTTAATTCCCGTAATAAACACTGCTGCTTAAATTGCATTCCGCTGACTTATAAATTTCATTTTCTAAATATTTGCCTAGTAAATCCAACATTTGTTTATATCTGAAAGTGTGCAGAATATGTTGATATACTGAAATCTGATATATAGAAGTGTTGATAAATGAATTTATGTTGTAAATAGACAGCAATGTTTCTTTGGAGAAGATGGCATATCAAGCCGATAATGCCTTCTTCAAATTTACAGACTGTAAGAAATACACAAGCCAGCATTATATAAATTGTATACAGAGACTGCCTCTTTCCATTCATCAAGCCTACTCTCATTCATCAGTTTGTCCTCTTCCTCATTTCATTTTTTTTGTTTTACCAAGAAGTCCTTTACTTATATATAATGCATCACTTCTACTACTACTTAGCTCTGTGACAATTACTCTACTTAAGATGAAGTACAACTCTTAGCGATGACATTTACGTGTGGGTACTAAGGATGACGAACGAGCGAGAGCAAGATTTTTTCACAAAATGTTTCCTAAAAAAAAACAAAAAAACAATGATATGCAAGTGAGAGTACTGTTGGGTGTTTTTTTTCTTCAAATGTTTCCTTAAAAAAAACAAAAATTTTTCCTGGTAGGGACACTTAATCCCCATCAAATGTTCTTGTGATAGCACGTGAGCGTACACATGATGTAACTACTGGCAACCGAATGACCTTAAGTGACCTAGACAGAAGAACTATCCAGCAGCTCAGCCATCATAAACTAACCACACGTAGGAGGCTACGCTTACATAGCAGGTTTATGGAGACCTGTGATGAAGTCTGACTTTTGGGAGAAAAGTGACAGAGTGGTCAGAGAGCTGACCCCAAAATGATAAAAAAACAAACAAAAAAAACACATACTCATCCAAAAGTCTCTTCATCGTCAGAAAAAACTGTTAACATCAGTATTGAGCTGAATTTCAGAAATAGTATCTGAAGGTGTTGGAACGAACTGTAAATTGCCAATACAATAATACCATTGTGATCAATCCTAAGCACTCAGTATACCCTCCATCAAACAGAAAACTTCAAAGGGAAAACAAAAGATGGGGAAAAGGATATATGAAGCATTTTTTTCCACATTAATGTTCAAATCCTTTTGCTTGATAGTGCATCAAATCACTGAGCAATTGTGCAAAATAATTGCAATCTCAAACTTACAGTGGGTATAAAGTTGTTACGATAGGCTAGCATTGATTTCAATTTGCTTTTTTCTCTCTCAATTTACTGTCGGAATGATTTGATCACTGTAACTGTTTCTTTGTGGCTAATGGCAGCATGAAGATGCAATCTTTTTCCCCCTATTGATTTTACCCCTGACTTGTTGAGGGGTTTGCTACATATGGGAGATTTGGTTTTTCACAGTTCAGGACAAAACACATCTAACCGCCATTTTTATTACGGAGGAAAAATCAGATCTACCTAGGGATGTTGGGTAATTACTTTCATCAGACAAAACCTGAGCCGATTTTTTTCCATTTGCGATTTTTTCCCCCTTGTGTCTGGCATTTCTGTCTGCACTTCTAGTGCAGAAGCTGAATTTTCATTACTATATGTTTCTATTCACAAATAAATTAGATTATTTTACGAAAGTCTCGTCTCTACAGTAGAATAAACTGCACAGTTTTTACTACTGACAAATGTTGTACTAATTACATGCCTTTTCGAGTGTTTCTGCATGTTTCATTAACAGGTACTGAACTACATATTGTTTTCATGCTAGAGAACAGTCATGTTCAAACCATGGACACCATGGCAGTCATGTAAATGATGTAATTAGAGCTAATGCTTGCCAAAAATATCGCTCTCTCCTCTCTCTCTCTCTCTCTCTCTCTCTCTCTCTCTCTCTCTCTCTCTCTCCACACAAAAGTTCTCCAAATGCATCATCTGGTCTTCCTTTGCCAAACAGTTTTATCACTCCAAGGTACAGCAACTGTCTCAACTGAAAATTGATGGGGTCCATGTGAACAGCTGAAGAGGAGTGTGTAGTGTGGATGTGACCGTTACACAGGATTGCCCCAGAGAGCTAGACAGACACCTGGCCCTGGGATAGAGAGGGTGGGGTCCTATTTCTCCAGACACTCCCTACTTTATTGCATGTTTATTGTCAAACGTAGCTTCCCTTCCTCCCCCACATTCCACCATCCTTCCAATGTCAACCATTTTGGGGGCATCGATTCCCCAACACTCTGATTCCCCATCACTCTGTAACTGTTTACTAGAGTGTGCTTGTACCACTGATGGATTATATATTCTCCACAGGTGACCTCTCATCTCCCAACACATCATCCCATTTATTTATCTCCACTAGTCAGATAACCCCCAGGTCTAAAAACAATACCAGGCTGGCTAAAGTCAACATTCTGGACAAAGGCAAACTTTTATCTCTCACCAGCTGACAAGAGATGTTATTCAGAAGGAAGCAGAAGTCCTTGGTTTTTACCTACTCCCCAGTGAACTAATGCAATTATTGTCTAATATTTTGATTTTCTCTTCTGTAGTCAAATTTCATGTATGTCTTATCGAGACACCATCTTCTATATCCCTATTGATGTATGTTATCAATTACTTAGTTAATATGACTCTACAAAACATAAATTCACCAAAACAGCATTCTAAGGCAAAGAATAGCACAAGGAGAGGGTGATTGACCAAATATTTTCCAATGGAATTTTTTTGTTCCCTTGTCATAATCAATCAGCCCCTTGACACAGGATTGAAGACTACATTTGTAAAACAAGTACATTTTTCTTTGTAGCCTTTTGTGTGGTAATTAATGGACATCTCCTTTTGACAAATGACTACACTCATCGAGTCCGACACCAGAGGGCAGTAATAGAATTAGTATCTTACCACTGTATCAATATCAAAATACTGCCCCACCTAATAATGTGTTGAAGCTATACTTTAAACATTATCAACTTCTTACCCCGTTTTCTAAACAGAAAGTCAACAATTAAATCTTTATGACATAAGATTACAATGCGATATGGCCACCCACTGCTCTTGGACAAAGAACCTGGCTTGTTTGTTGGTGGACCCTGGTTTGTATGTTAATTCCCTTTTAATGTCTTCCTTGTAGGGTGGCAAAAAGTGACAAATACCCTGCCAGTTATACAACCAGACCAAGTACAGTACCCAAAGGTGTCATAAGAAACCTGTCTTTAAACAAATATTTCAATTAATTATTCTGAGGCTAATACCTGCCAAAATGTTTTAATAAAAACACCGTAACACTAATCCGGGTGGATGTCAATTCCAGTGCATTTCTTCTGATCATAATTGATTTGTCTTTTGTGTTGCGCTTGTTGCAATATATGTACATGTGATTTTTGATAAGAGTTCTTTACAACAATGATATAAAAAAAGATCGAAGTCCCAAATAACTCTTTTTGTCAACCTAGTTACCTTTGGCCTAAAATAACCTTTTTCCCCACAATCAATCAATACCATCTTAATCAATTCTACAGAGAAACTTCTTTTGTAAATATGTACAGCATAGTTTCCATATTTTCGCCATTTATTTCCTATGCGTGCAAGGAGTGGGTTAACTAAATTCTGCCCAGGTCTGGTATTTCAGATCAACTCTGGAGTGTTTAACCAGCAATCAACAAAGTCTAGGTCAGTTGACCTCTAAGTAGCCCGGTGTGGGTTTAAACATTCACCCGTGGTGTGTTAAAATAAAAAGATAATACTCCAGCCATTAACTTAGTCATGACTGGAATTAAGAGTTATCTGATAGTGATGGCGTGAAAGCATAATGTTTGTACAAAGTGAAACCCAACAAATCCTACATGTAACCAACAAAAATTCCTCAAGTGTTTTTATCTTGGTTCTTTATATGGGTATTTTTTTAAATTGATATGTTATTAAATGAATCATAAAACAATAATCTGTAGGTAAAAGATTGATCTATAGGAATTCATCCCAGAGTAATTAGGTTTTGGTTACTGTCATTTTATCAATCTTGAAAGGAATTTCATTTGCATAACTTATTCATTTTTTATATGAAATTAATAGCAATACAGTGTCAGAACAAAAAAAATGTTACAAAAGGTTACTGCTTATGAATTTTATTCTATATACAAATTCTAATCTGATTCAGAAGTATTTGTAGCTTATGGACGAAAAAAAAATATAACATGTACATTGAAATGACTACAGACCTAATGAGACCGAGTCAAGTCACTTTAAACTTTTGAAACTTCATGATTTACAAAAAGAATTAAATCACATTAACTCACACAATTATCAAAGATGACATAAGTGGCCCCAGAGAAATTCTCAACATTAAAGGCAATAATCAGATTATGGTAAGTCAGGACAATTAAAAGTCATTTAATTAACACTCAACATCAGCTGACTGGCCAAAGAGTGAGTGTTTTAAACCTAGCTCAATTAGGTTCAGCTGGCATTGGAATTTGACATCAAGTAATTTTTCAAAAATATGTCTCACATTTCTTAACACTTTAAGTGACTTACAGAATTGTAACATAAAACAAATTAATTGAAACAGAAATCACATAGAGGTTTGCTGAAATATATATATATTGAACCAGAGACATACATAACATGAATAATTATTTATGTCTCTGATTGAACAGTTGCAGTTCATGATCAATTTTAGAAAAAAAAAGTTACGATGATCAATTTCCTCAATTTCTTATTAATTTATTATGGTTTCAAATCATATGTAATTATGATTCAAATTAAAAATATTAGAACTTCTATTACCATTGTTTACAAGACTAACGTTAATAACAGATTTCATTAATGATCATTAGCAGCTGACTTACCCGAAATTGCTTGAATGGGAACTTCATTTTCATTTAAGCCTTTTTCCGTGTAAGCTTTTTTCACTTCTATACAGGCCAAATCAAGTGTACAATGTCCAAGAACAAACAAAACCATAAACACACACAAAGTTAACAGAAACTGCACAGCCCCTTGTCTTCCAATGTCGGCCATTTTCTGTTATAGTTGGAAATTTCTTCTACGCTGACTGAAATATTTCACCGCTTGTCGAAACAATGTCGATTCAAAAAAATATTAACTAAAAACAAAAAATCCACAGATTTTTCTTCGAATCATAATATTGTTGATCTTCCTCACATATTTCTATTAAATTAAAAATCCTTCAACGAAAAAAGCAACGTAAGTTCCCTTCATCCGTCTACCATTCTCGGCATGTGTGTTTACACTCACTATTTGGTAAGCGAGGGTCGATAACGGAACAGCGACCGTAGTTTCGTATTTGGAAAAAGGGTCACAGTGTTTGTCTTCTATTAAATCTTTTTTTATGAAAAATTTTGAACAAACAGGTAGAATATTTTGTTGTTCTCGTTGCCTTACTTTCAAATTAATGATCAAAATTACTTTTGATGAGGTTAAATTTTACCGTAGGTGCGAAAAATTTTGATTGGCTAATCATTTACACATGTAACCAATCAACATTCACTATAGTCTCATTCATAAAGGACCAAGTCAAGCTAATGCTTCGGTTAACGGGTTGACCATTGAACTGTACACTAAAAAGGTCCAATCAAATTAGATATATATTCGGAGATAACGTATAACCCTTTTTCGATGCACTAACATATGAGAGTATGAAAAATATAAGTATGCACTATTTAGAGTATCCATACTTTCAGTTGCGATTGCAATTTTCTGTTTGGAAATTAGACAATTTTGAAAAATCTATCATTTTCAATTCGATAGCTGACCATTTACGCTTTTTGTTAGTTCTAGAATTATTTCATACATCGGTACAGAGTATTCTCATTAAAGACCAAATCTTAAATCTTAAATAACTAACAAATATAAAAATTTCAGATTACTTATGCACATACGGGAAATCCACATAAAATATTAGAACGTGGAATATCATTTATATATGCATTCAATAATTCAAAGAGACAGAAAAGAGTTTTAAAGCTCCTCATTAGCGGCATAAGTATATTCCTTTGATGTTGGTTAATTAGTACAACCACAGGTGCAAAGACGGGTACGAACCTGATCAGATTTCAACAGGTATTCTTATTTAACAGAGAGGTAATATCTCTCTTTTCTTTATTAATTTCTTTGTCGGTACTAAAACATGAATTACCAAATTGAATTCGGCATTATCGTCACTTATTTATCAAAATATAACAAGTTCCTTTATTATGCTAAACCGATCAGATTCGAACAAAAACATCGGTACATCGGAGGTCTTTATATATCAAGTTAATTAAAATTCCATTTTAACACATTCTATAGATTTAAAAATCAGTGCTAGATCTATTTGGTTTGTTGAGATAATCTTAAAACTTTTCTAGAATTTAGAATTTAATAGAGCTCTTTTAATTCATAACAACATGCAACTAGTTAAATTTAACGTCTCGTCAAACATCTTTAAAAACCTTATATACCATATGACACTTCTGACATTGAGAAAAATGTTCCATTAAATTAAGATTGAGTTTATCTTGTTTTTAAACATAGGTTCTATGCATCTTATCCAGGAAAAACTCCAAAGACATGCAAGTAAAGTAACGATGAACAGCAATTGGAACTAATACTCTTTTGATAGCTCAGATGTAACAAAATAAGTAAATGCAATCAAAGTATTTATATAAACTAGTTAATAATCTTGAATAACAAACAAATTATTTAAAAACCTGGTGCATTCAAGGGCAGATCACTCTAATTTCAGAGAGAGAGAGAGAGAGAGAGAGAGAGAGAGAGAGAGAGAGAGAGAGAGAGAGAGAGAGTGTGTGTAGCTTGCATGTTTACATGGGAATGAAGTGGATGTTGTACATCGTATAACAATAGTTTTATTTCTTATGTAAGCAACTTGGTAGTTTTCTCGAACGTATTTGTGATGATTATATTACAATAATGTGATTAACTAATAGATTCGTAAATATTTGATATGGAACATTTTGCTCACAAAGTTGTTGCTATTGAAAAATACATATTTGGTGATCAAGGTCTGAGTGGTAGACTAGTGCCAATTAAAAAAAAAATAATTCTCAATTGAAACTGTTGTCTGTATTTTTTCACTTGTATAAAAACATTGAATTTATCAGCTACTTTACAGATAAAAGAAAATCTAAACATCAAAACAGATTAAGTAAAAAATATTTTTTAAAAAAGTAATAATTATGAGTGAAGGTTATCTAAATATGTATGAACTATGTGCATGCTCGATGATTAATGTATTGCAAAGGAAACAAAATATCTGTTATAAATATCTTTGTTATAACCCCCGATATAAAGATCCGTGTTTTTTCTTTAATTGATTTATTAATTTGTAACAATCAAAACGCGTATCGATGAATCTATGTTTTATTTCATATAATTATTTGAAGTACAATTCATGGAATATTTCGAGATTGGTTGAAACAGCTTTATATATAAATTGGCCCCCTTTCGTAATCAATTTTTTTTAAAAAGTAATAGAACTATAGAAAAAGAATGTCAAATCAGTATTAAGTGTTATTAATCGATCTTATGGAGCCTCAGTTATTCGGATTCTTTTGTTCCTAAGTCCAATCGTCCGGATATGTGAGTCGTCCGAATATCTGAAATGAGTCTATTGTTGTCATAAATGATAATTTGTATGTTTATAGTGGTTGTTAATACTGTTTTCTTTGCTTTTCATACTAATTGGCAACAAATTGGAGTTGTCCTTTGAAATTCACCTGTTTTTAATACATGGAACCCTGCTTTATATTGTTATTAGTCAGGCAATATTAACCAAACTATAATAATTACCAAATGTTGCTAAATAAAATGTGTCCAAGTGTGAAATTTGCCTATTTACGTTATGTTTTTAGCAATCTATATCTGGACGGGTCAATTTTCCAACAATGCACTTCCGACTAGTTGAAATGCTTTCCTTTTTTTTTTCCCTATACTTCCGGTTTTGACTTATAATATAACAAGGCATTCGTTTAAAATAACTTTTTTGAATATAAATACCACAAAACTATGAAAAACTTTTCAGATTTATTAAGCACATTCTTCTTTTGAAATAGAGGGGTGTTTTAACAAGTGATTGCACTTGACAGGTGCACAGTGTAAAGATACCCAAGCCACTTGCAGTAAGGCTTGACTTATCCTGTCTAACCAGCAATGTAGACCTGTAATATTTGAAAGTGATTTGGGAAGTCAGAGTGTTTATACATTGTACAAGCTACTCTTAGGGCTAGAAGGTGAATAGGTGTGAAACTCAATTTGACAGGCATTGTCTGTATTAATCGGAGTATCATGAAATTTTACCGTCTGGTTAAATGAAGCAAAATTTATAGTTAAACAGTGTTTTGTGGTTAAAACAGACCGTCCGGATCCGGAACGCGAAATTCCGGATATATGAGATAAAATAACGTATAAAAAATCTGTTCCCAAATAAAGTAGTCCGTAAACTGAAGCGTCCGGATATCTGGCGTCCGGATATCTGAAGCCCACTGTATATAGCTAGAATAGCTCATAAAAGTGTCTTAAAACCCCCAAACCCGGGAGTTTTCAGGGGCTTAGCCCCCTGGGTCCAACTAGGGCTTTGCTCTGGACTCACGTGGGCCTTCAGGCGGCCGCCAGACCCCCAGCCTTTCGACCCCCTCCCTTTCAACAAATCCTGAACATGCCTCTATAATATATCCGGAAGAGAGTAGGAATTTTAAACAATAAATGTTTTCTTTGGTGATTCATGCGGGTA
>CM065920.1:16465714-16595714 GCA_033439105.1 Magallana nippona | reverse complement strand
TCCAAGAACCGTCTAGCCAATCGCGTGCCTTCTTCCATCCAAACCATGGGTTGTTTGCTCAAACATTTTCAATGTGTCACAGTGGATAGGCGAGAAACAGCTGAGCGTTGAGAGAAGTTAGAGCAACATGTGATCATATTCCTTAACACTTCCGACAGAGTTGAAAGAAATTTTCTTTTGGAGATTAATTAATTAGCCAGACCATAGAAAATGTCGATTAATTGTTTTAAACCGTATTTTGTATGCTTTTTTCTGTGGACTTTATTTATGAATTCGGTGGCGGATCTTGATAGCGAGACCCAAACCGGGTGTCATCGTGTGAAGCAAGCATATTTACGGGAACATATCGGCCCCGCAGATCTAGTCCCCAGTGAACCCATTTACGGTAAATAATTAAAAATTCTATTTTATGTAATATTAAGATATGATTTCAGTTATTGAATATTTTAACCATTTGAATAACGTTTGATGCTAAAAAGTGATTTCAAAATATTTTGCTCTTTACCATATAACTTCCTATCTTAATTAACATATGTTAATACATATTAAAATATAATTTAAAATGAAATGAAAATATATTAACTGAATATTAATTGATATCTAAGTTAATTTTTAGGTCCTTTTATGTGATATCTTTCAGATCGTGACATTTCGATATGTTTCAATGCGGCAACTAAGGATCCAAGTGAAAAAACTTGTTGCTCCAAATCTTCAGAATTGAGTTATGTTACAGCAGCTGAAAACTTTCTTAGAGACACAATACGCATCAAGAATGCATATTTAAAAAAACTAGTTATGGACCATATTGTACAATATGAAGGTAAGGTTTGATCAAAAGCTGGTACACTTGTTCAAATACTTCCTCTTCAACAAGGGGTGCACTTTGGGTGAAGGAACATGCTTATGAAATGTCATGTAATTCTATATGGTATACTTATGCTAAAACTACAAAATGTTATACAGATAAGTTACCCAATGAGGATATATCAATGTTTCTGGGTCTGATGAAATTATTAACTGAAAACATGTTTGATTTTTTTTATGAGGTATCAAACTTCAAGAGCTAAGGTTTTTAAAATTGTCAACTAATAAGGAAAGTGGAATGTATCATATTCAAACAGAAAAAAAATAATTTGTAATATTTCTATTTCATAAAAAGCAACCCCCCCCCCCCAAAAAAAAAATGAATTTCATTTTTATTCCCACACACCCATGAAGAAAAAGCATTGTCATCGAGATGAAAGAAAATTTATTAATTTCAAAGAGATTACGTGTACACCCACAAAGTGTTATAATCTGAGTCTTATGACAAACTGCTAATTGTCCATCATAGAATATATACACACTGGCCGAGAACGTCTCACACCTTCTTGTCAGGGCTTTATAAAATCACTGATCACATTTAATTAGGCCTTTGAAGAAAAATTAAGGAATTTTAAACTAATTATACTGTGCCTACTTGTTGTACAAACAAAGCCTTGATTTTCAAAGAGAAAAGAGGTTTTCTATTGTGGGCTACCTTAGTATGTACAAATCAATGATTTAATCCCACCTTTTGGAAAAAAAATGCCTTTAGGGATAATTTGAAATAATTTTCCTTTTAATCCTTGACCTTAATTACTTTCTAATGCAAACATTTCCAATGTTAAGTTGTTTTAAAGCTTTGCAGTTTTTGATAATGAGTCTTTGTGAGAGAAACAGTATTTTGCACTTGTAAATATGTGGGGGATTTGGATAATCATGGTTTAAAACACTTGATTTGATAGACTCTGGTTAAATTGTTACCACGTACATCTCTCGAAATTCTAAGTGGAGATGAACACGGGCTGTTTTCTCAGAATGAAACACAAATGACATCAATGATTAACAATTTTGTACTATTTTGATGCCGTAACATTTTTGTATTGATGCGAATAAGTGGTACAGAGAAGGAATGTTCCCATTGACACAAGATTTTGACGTGCATTTTATGAATTCCTTTGATTGGAGAAAAACCACAAATATTAATTCATATATAAACCACACACAAGCATACAGTAATAACAAATGCAAATCCATGGGAAAACAAAGCCATATATATGAAAAAAAAATTTCAAGAAATGTTTTAGGAGGGTGGGGTGGGGGAGAGGGAGCTACATCAGGGGAGATAACTTATGAATTGGTAAAGTTTGTGAAGGACAAGAATATATAAATACCACACATGCATTATTGTACATTTATTTCCCATGTTGGTTGGTTCTTTACCTGACAAGGTAAAGGTGTGGAAACAAGGTGACAGAAAAGCCAGCCATTTGACAGTAGTGGTCCATAAAAAACCCGGAGAGACGTTATTTGAAGTGGATGAGCCATTCTGTGCTGACTTATGATTGGGAGTGTTGATAGTTGTGGGGAAATTTAGCGGGTTCTGATCTACATGTACAGAGAAATTCTTCATGGCCTTTGATATATTTACTGAGTGTGTATGGTCAGCGGGGGAGGAGGGATGTTTTGAAAAATAATCAATTGCTAAATGAACCACCTCATTTTTTTCTCTCTCTCTGACTCGCTCTCTCTCCTCTCTCTCTCTGACTCTCTCTCTCTCTCTCTCTCTCTCTCTCTCTCTCTCTCTCTCTCTCTCTCTCTCTCTGACTCCCTCTCTCTCTCTCTCTCTCTCTCTCTCTCACAAATTTTGAAAAAAAAATTATTATCCAGTAGGTGAATTTATACAAATGTGAATTAAGGATGACAATATAGTAAAATTATCTTCTTTTAAATTTCAAGTTATTGATAAACAGAAATGTAGTTAGAGGTGTATCGGATTTATACAGATGTATTGAGAATACATGTGCATGAGAGCGGTATAATGATCATATCAACCTTGAAACACCTGTTGATATCTTTTTAAAAAAATGTGTCACCAAGGTGCAGGATGTGCATGTTGTGTCAGTCTCTCCCAATGTTAACGAGGATTCGTATTGAAAGACGCAATTATTTGACATTATTGTGTGTGTGATTTGAAGCTGACATATTTTGCAGACGATTAAGATTGGGATGCTCTCTTCGCATTCAAATTTCAGTCACTTTATACACTCCAAAATCAAAACCGACTGCACACACCTGTCAAAAAGTTACATGTATACATTTATTATCTTTGAATTCATAGGCTGAAACAAATAAAGGGTTTAAAAATAAGTGTCCCGCTGTTTCTAGATATTTTCCCACCTAAAGTAAGGTGTGGCCATTAAAATTTATGTGATCAGGCAGTTTGAATTTACAGGTGTTATGTAGATCACTGCTTAAACTTTCATTTTGGCAAAGGATCAAAACAAATTTTTTTTTAAACACTATGTTTGTAAAGGAAAAATCTTGCTGTACATTCTTTGCATAAAAAAAAAATTATGCATCCTGAAAATTATTATCATCATATGTAAACCATCTTTTCTTAACGATGCTTTAGGTGATTAATTCAAGAGGAGAGAAAACGAAAAAAAAAACTTAATGGAAGAGAAATTTCCGTCGTCAAAGAGAGAGATCGTACAACTGGAACTTAATGTAAATAAGTTAAGTTATGCTGCGTTGATTGCCTGTCTTAGGATATTGTTGTATCTTTTGATGTTTCCATATAACCATCAACACATTAGCAGGCAGCACAGTTAAATGAGGAGACTCAAATCTGGTGGCACTTTGGATGTTACACAAACATATTAAAAACATATACTGATGATGATTGACACCTTGAATGAAGATTTCATATCAGAAATCTGCAGGCTTAGAGATTCAGACTTCATTTTCATTCATCCCACATTATGCCAGCATATACTGGAATATATAAATAAACATGATAGATAGAATAAAGAAATATGCGGTTATCGTTTAATATGACTGGAAATTATATTTTCACCAGAGTTTTGAAATCCATTTAGCACTCACCCCAAAAAATTCTATACATTAAAATGAGAAACTTTTTCTGTCCATATTTCTGCTATGTGGAAAGCACTAAATGATTATCAAGGATCTAAATCGAAGGAATAAATAAGAAGAAGACTGACAGACTTTATTTCCTACAGTTTCCTGGTTTTAAGTGCACAAAAAGTTGTTAACATTTTATGTCTTTAAGTGAACAATTATCCTTAGATTATTTCATGAAATAAAGATTGATTTGGAATCCTCAATGATCTATGTAGCCTTAACATACCCAAGATTTCTCATTTAAAAAAATGGTCTTTCATTGATTTCATTGAATAATATGGAGTGCAAATTTTACACCCAGTTTACTTTGTAAATATTAAGATACAACTTATTATTGAACAAATTCTGTCTAGAAAGATATAGATATCTAAATTATTTTTATTTCATGGAGCAATTTTACTTCTATTTCACGAATTCCTTTCATATTATTAAAAAATAAAATTTTAGATGCTTGATATCTCAAATACTAATCCAGATGTCAAAATGAATTGAAAGTCCTCACTATATAGTTACTTTTTGATATGTAATTTTAATATTTATTTTAAAACCTTTATTTACTCAAATCCATGGGTATCTTAAAGTTTTTTTGGTCCGCTCAAGTTTGAGGTGATGAACTTGGATTGTATATATACTGTAAAAGTATTAACACAAACAGACTTGGAAATCATAATATAATATGTAACCATGATTGTACTTCCAAGGACCATCTCCATAGATATTTTTTTCCAAGGTCAAAGATGAAGATTGAGTATGATATGTCAAAGGTCAAGGTCACTCATTGTATATGCTAATTCATCATCAAAGGTCACCTGTACTCATATCTCTACGATGTGAAGTGATTGGCTCAGATAGATGCTTGGATTTAACACTGATTGATTTTGATTTTGCTTAAAATAGACTTTCTAGTCTAGGCTAGCTAGCTGCTATCTGACCAAACAGAATTGTTAATTAAACAGAATCTGCAATTACACAAGATTTATTGATTTGGATATTAATACAGCCACAGCTGTTGTAAATTTGATGATGAAATTTCATTATTTACCCCTCTCCTGACTAAATGGGGAATGCACAGACTGGGTAAATCATGACCTGGCATCGAGAAAGCTAGCACAAATATCTCAATGCACAAAACCTTCTACTAGGGCCAGTCATCAAGAAGAAAAATAAAATAAAACACCCTCCTCATACAATTATCTCAAAATGCTAGAGGTCTGTGTTTATAGACATTTAATGCCCACCAGTTTGATTACAAACTCATAAGTAATCAATGTAAATAACCTCTTATATACTTGGACACGCACCTAGTCTTTGATCACGCAGGATTTCCCCTCGGCTAGACGACCTTACCTGACAAAAAATTCGGAATGTGTGCTAGCTGAGTGAAAATTTTCTTTGACAGCTTTTTTTTTGTTACTAGATGCTGCCTGGTTTTTTTTCCTACAACTTCTGGAGTGGGAGTAATATTTGCGCAAGTAGACACATAAAATATATACAACACTTTTATTCCCCTTTTCTTATCTGATTCATTTCTGGTATAGCCCCTTTTGATAGCTGCCTAATTGGCAGTCAGATACTACAATATTTTGTTCAGAAGCTGGCAGTGATGTTCAATAAACGAGACATCGTAACAATTAATTTCATTTGAGGATCAGTTTAAGAGCGGTAAATTTGGACAGTTTATGCCTCAACAGAGCCGAGAGATCTTGCTGGGTTTTTTTTTTTTCAGTTCATTAGCCTTGATCTGAGGTGCACAGTATTTATGTAGAACACAGATAATTATTGTTTTGCCAAGACCTCAGCAAGTGTAGTACTATGGGTTGGCTCCTAAGACCTGGCAAAGGCAGTGGCGTATTATCACTTAATGCCTAATGTCACACAGTGATACTTCCACTAAACTAAGCTCCTCCTTGGCTGTGCCGTCTAGTCAGGACAAGTTGGATCAGAGCTAATTGACTTAGATGTGAAAGTAATTAATCAGAGATGATCAATTAGCAGCGACCCCTGTCTAGAGGTGCTGGAATATTGTTAACAGAGGGAAAGTGCAATAGATCACACAACTTTCTTTCCAGAGGAATGTGATCCCCAGGGGGAGACACTTGTCACTTAGGTCCTTAAAAAAAAAGTTGATTGTTGAAGAAAAGTGTCAGCCTTGTAGGGGAAATGCAACTAATGTCTTCTGAATTATCTTTCATCACTTGGAAGGTTTTTTTTTTCTCATTTGATGTTGTCCTCTCTGGAGGAATGTGATATATTTTTACAGAAATCTTCTTTGCTTATTTAATATTTATCAAAGAATCCCTTTGGTAAATCAGGTTTAATCTTAATAATTACTATGCAGACTATAGCTCCGTGCTCCATGCATTCTCTACAGTATGCAACACATTTTATAATAGTTAAAAGTAAAACATAACAAAAAATAAAAGATTTCATAAAGTTTTCATTATTTCATGGCAGTATTCATACCAAAGAAGGTTGCGTAATCTTGTGTTGCAAGTTGTTGCTGTACAGGTATCCTATAGATAAGGCTCGGCACATTTGTGTCGTGTTTTTTTTTTTTAATTTCAAAGATTAGATTTGGCCTCTGTTGGAAAACAATAGTTTGTTGTGGTATTTTATGATGACGTCCACTTAAATATGCCAACTTTTTAGTGTCATTGTAGGATTTTATAACTGGTCTGAGACAATTAATTTGGAAATCAGCCTCTCATTTTGAGTGAAAACAAAGATTTATAACATTAACCAGGGAATTAAAATATTCTCCATCTGTTTAATATTTGCATATTTTGTTATGAAAACTTACATGTGGCTCTATTGTATATTGCAAAACTGCATTTGTTGCCATTTTTGGGTACTTGCTGCATTTGTACATAGATTCTGTAAAGCTATGCCAAATCTCAAGATACATATAATAACTATCATGTGTGGATCCAGAAAATTTTTCTAGGGAGGTCTGAGGGTTAATTGGGGGAGGGGGGGGGGGTCCGAGTCCTATTTATGGTAATTTAACTATGTGAATTTAATAAGTTTGAATTTTTCGGGGGGGGGGGGGGGGGGTCCTGACCCTCCCCTTCCCCCCTCTAGATCATTGCTTGTGTATATGAATCAAAAGTTAAGGTACATGCACCCCAATGTTTGAATTTATGACCAAAAGTGAAATTGCATGCAATCAGAATCCTTTCATACAAACAGCTGACGTGACAATGAAATTTCTGGTAGCTGAAGAGTAAATGTTGGCAAAAAATTATGAGGTGTTTGCAGATTTTGGGGGGATAATTTTTCTTTTCCTTTGGTCTTTGCAAAATGTTATAGCTTTATTATACAATTAATAAATCTTTATGCTTTACATGAGGCACTCAATTGAAGTATATTAAATGAACTTGATAACTTTGATATGTTAAGTGCAAGCGAATATCAAAGAAAAAATCCCGATGCATGTTTGCAATGCAGAACCGCAAAATCCATCAAGGGCAGATAATTTCATAGTCTTAACCAACTGAGCATCATATTTGAAGGATGATTTACCTTAATTGAAGCAATTTTTGTCATGGGATGGTCTTAACCTCATAGAAAATATGAAATGGCCAGATTAACGGAATAAACAAATGTACATTACTGTAGTACATACATGAAATTCATGTTAAAGAACACCATCACAACTGAGCACCAGAAGTTAATGCTTCTGTGGAATAAAACAATTACTGATACATATTGTACCAGCTAGTATACATTTGCGAATTCCGATGAATTTTCAATTTAGCAACCTGAATCAGTTTGTGCAAAGCTCTTGATAGATGAGTTGAGAAATAAGGAAATAAATATACAAGAGATGTCACCCATTGAGTAAAATATCAAAAGGTCATATTTAAAAAAAAGTTCAATTATTTTTCTCAAAGAGCTACAATATATATGTAAATAATTATATACATTGATACTATAAGAGAAGAAATCAAGATACTCAAGAGTGTTCATTTAGGAAAGAACTCTTCATTGTCAGAAGGTGGAATCTGCACATTCTCATCTCGCAATGAAGACAGCTTTCTTCCTGAAGCAATCAATTAATTGAAAACTGACAAACTGCATCACAGGATACATCATGGCCTAACATCCAGGACTTCTATCTGACATCCATCCATTCTCCTCATCACGTTTTTTTCCCTCTCCCTCCAAGGGTTCGCACCTAGTCTGGTTTCAGAGTTTCGGAGTGCAAGCAGCTTGAGGTGCAAAGTAATTCATGCAGCTTTTCTGGATGGATGCCATAGGGATAATTTAAAAAATGAGCACTATTAATTTTTGAAAGGAAAAAAAAAGTATAATAACCGTAGCTGTTGTGTTTTAAGTTAACACTGAGTGGTTTGTGCAGGCGACCCCCCATTGTTTCAGGAACCAGAAATGGCTTTCCATACACCGGTACTTAACACACTTTTAGTTGTAAAAAAAGACATATAGATGAATTATATCCCAGCTATTAAACATCTTTCCATTTTTGCTACCTTGTTCGGTCTAATGTTATCGAAATTCCGATTTAATTGCCTTTCAGTTTTAATTAGTTCACCGAGACATGTTGAATGGTTGGCCTAAGAGAAACCTGTTTCCTATAATGTTTGTACTACCCAGACTCAAACTTTGTAGTCTGATTTCTTCCCTGTATGTAGAAGCTCAATATGCATCGATTATCATTATACATTTCAATCAGACATGCTTGCTGTTATATTCTCATAATATTTGTATTATTTAGATGTAATGTGAGAAATCAAAAACTTGTTTTGAGATGGCACCTACCGGTAGTTGAGAATTCAAGTCAATTGATTTCTGATGCTTGGTCGCCATGCATTCATAATTAATATGCATATTGCATTTATGACACTATTTTTTTGTATTAAAACGTCAGTAGTTCTCAAATAACTTGTATAAAGACTTTGATGCCCGATCATGGGGTGTAATAACCAAGCCACAAAAAAGATGAGATGGCAGACAATTCAGGAAATGTAGTAATGTACATGCTCGAACACAAAATTAGTGCATTTGATTTAAAATGGGTAAATTTGCAACAACAAAAAAATATGCATGAAAAATAAAATTTTTGCAGGTCCGTAACTTTTCTTGAGTTAGATTATGTCATAAGAAATAATGCTACGAACATGAAATTGAAATGATATGATATTATGTAATAATAATCTATGTCATGATTTGATGTAGGATAATTGTATGTCTGTCTGTTTTATATTTATCAGAACATTACGCAACTTTACATCCAGAGGGGTGCTAAAAAAGAGGAAATCTAAAGCTGTATGGATTTTTGGAAATCATGCAAACCATCTTTAAGTTAATTCTGAAGTTAAGGCTAAAAGGACTGGTTTTAACCAGCTTTTTTTGGTCTTCTGTATAAAGCTTTATGAGCTGCATTGTAGAAACAAATGTAAGGGTTTTCATCCAATAAAGCTCAAATCACTTTCGTTGCTATATACATATTGCATGTGCGTTGATAAACAGTCTTGCAGGTAAAACAACCAAAAACGTCTGTCTATAATTATTTGACATTGTATTTGATACTAGGATAATGGGAAAAAATGTTTGGGAAATTAAACAAGGGAATGAAATAGTTGAGAGGGATTAGAAAACTTAATCCTTGTAAAAATTGATTTTCCGTCAGATATTATCAGTTACCTTTTTTTTTTACAAGATAAATTGGATAATACTTCAATATGAAAAAAAAGTCAAATGTTAAATCGTGATAAAAAGCATAGATAATTTTTAATTTTTTTTTTTCAACATCTGTTATAATTGTCTTTTAGATCTTCACCTTTAAATTCCTGAAGTCTTTCCAGTATTTTTCATGGACAATAAAGTCCATTGTCTGTGCTTATATTATTTTTCTTAATGATCAGATTTGAAAATATTTAAAGTTCTTCCATTAGATAGTTGTTAACCCCGTTAGATGCACTAGCTTTGTAAGACAAATCTGATTTAGGAATTGAAGTGAGAAAAATCTTCCGAAGTCCCCTCAATTGGAATTTTTGTTGTGTGACACTTTGGACCCGAGAGGTTTTTCGCTGGAATACTTTGTAAATAAGTCCTCTTGAACGTGCTTTAAAATTCCCTCAAAATCAGTAGATGGCACGAGGGTTATCACGGCGTATCAATATTTACCCACAGTCTAAAATAATTTCTTTGCACATTCTGTTCTGTTTGTACAAGCTGAACAGCCTCCAAAATATTTGTTATGTTAGGGACTTTTAGCACAGATTTGTTTGGACAAAAATGGAGGTCTAAGGATCCTTATTTTCAAGATGTCGAGGAGACAAGATCATAATAATTGTCATGGATTTTTTTTTTTTTTAATTCAAATGTTTTCTGTTGTTTAAACAGGAAATTGATTTAAGGAGAATCAGATTATGAATCCATTATATGGAATATTGACCTAATCACCTATACTTTATTGTTAACTTCCTACAGCATAATCCCTCTCAATGGAAACTCTAAATAGTAGTTCACATACACTACACAGTACAGTGCATCCTTAATAACAGATTGAGTAATTTTATCCAATTTTGCAGCAATGTACATGCATGCATGCATCCTTATTAGCATAATGTCTCTTAGCAAAGTTCGATAACCCATTAATTCAGGATTACTATTTCATGGCTTTAAATGCGTAGAAATCTTACAGTGGTTTTTCTAATATGCTTTAAGGTTACTGACAAGAAAATAATTCAACTTGGTAAAATGGCAGGCTTTAAAAGTAGAATCATGCAGGCAATGTACTTTGCAAGCATAATTAAGACTTTTTAAAACAACACCCCTTTATCTGTTAGTAGTCCTTTTTACTGTTCATGTTTGTGTGTTCTACCCTTCTGTTTGCTCAGTCTTTCCTCTAGAAAATCTTCATTTAGGTATGGGAGGTGCATTCTTTAGAGGGCTGCATTTTTAGACTGTACTGGTCTCCTTAATTTTGAAGAGGTCATGTAGTCAGGGGCTATATATAAAGATACAGCAAAATACTCAAATTTAAAATTTGAATTGTATGGAATTTTTCTTCTCTAATTAATAGTTTATAGCTAAACAGATGATATCTTAAATTTTAAGGTATAGATCTGATTGGTATTTTGTTGACCACTCAGCCTGACCTTAACTGGATTGCTAAATAAATTTTTACCACGAGACTCAGATACTCTGGGAAATCAGAGTCGCCAAAAGCAAATAAGGAATGAAATAGCAATACATTTTAATTTACCTATGTAAGGTAGAATTGATCAAATTCAATTACAAGGAAAATGAATAATGTATATATAGGTTTTTTTTTTTTTTTTTTACAAGAGTGGATTTTCCAGACTTGTGTAAATCTAAACAATTTTCTGAGAGATGGACAACCTAAAGACATTTAATCTGCAAGTACATCATTTCATCCATCTTCCAGCCAGTATATCCAATTACATAACAAATATTGTGAGATGAATGTGAGCCCCCCCCCCCCCCCCCCCCAAATGTCAGCTCTGCATAACTACAAATTGTATTGGACAATAATTTCTGTTATTTAGACAACAATTGCAGTCATATCTGGGAATTCTCTTGACTTTCATTACCTTTTGGTTGTATATGTACTGTTGCGGGGGTTTTGTAGAGCCGCAATGATCCGCAATGATCCTAGTTGCTAGCATCATGTCTGTACCAAATGTATTGACAGTTCACGGGCTGCCCCAGAATGATGACAAGGGGTCAGGTATCTACCAGAATGGGGTGATGCCCGCATCAAATTCTGCACTACCAGTATGCATGTAGCTTGGTCACAGAAAAATCTGCTTTTCTATGATAATTGAAGTGATGGTTTATACATGTCATTCTCCAAAGGCTATAAGGGATTCCTTAGGACATTACAATACGTTTCATTATTATACACTACCTGTAAAATCAGATATTTTCTTTTGGAATTTTGTTTTATTAATGAATGAAATTAAAGCCTTAGTGAAATTTTTATATATAATTATAGTTTTGTGTTTATTTTAGAGTTACATATTTGAAACAATAAAATTGAATTCCTACAAAATTTAAAAGCCATAGTGAAATTTTTCTGCATCATAGTTTTGTGTTTATTTTAGAGTTACATTTTTGACGCAATAAAATTGAATTTATACAAAACCGTTTTAGATCGCAAGTGATGGGAATTTTTCTTCATGAAAATATCTACTTTTGTACAGTACTAGTATTACAGTACCTCTATGAATAAACTATGGAGAATGCAAAAATATTTTTCTCAGATATTGAAATGTTTCCCTGGTCTATGAGAAATTGCTTGTGAAAGTAATTTCATGTAAGCAGCAAAATGAGACTGGGATTACAAAGAAAGAGGGATTTACTTGACTTTGATTAAAACATGTAGTTATGTAATAATGTGCCCTTTTGTCTGGATTTCATAAAAGCAATTATGCATGTGTATGGTTGAAAAACATGTTAAAGACATCTCTTTGAATCAATCTATTGGGGAAACTTTTAAGTGCCATATCATGTCTGTACTTGAAATTTCCTTTGTGTATTGATGTGGATGAATGGTGATTAAAGGGTTGTGATTAATTAATAATTGCATAATTTTTATATGAAACGGCTCTATAGACTTTGTGGGGTCAATTTAACGCCTTGTTATTTGAAGAATCGGAATTATGTAGGAGTATAATCATCATTGGATTGGTTGTCACTTGTTTTCCTATATGATATCCGCAGAACCATCAAAGTTTTTCTCATGTTCATTTAACTTAATATAGAAGTTAATATTGATCAATTATTAATCAATTTATTAGATAAAATTATTTTTGAAGCCTACAATGTGGTCTGTTCATATACCCTGCTTAAGGGCGAACAGAATAAATTTTGAAGATAAGTCATACTTCTTAGCTTATAATGGTTTACTCCTCTTAAAACTCAAAGATTATAAAAAATTTCATAGATACAGGTACGGTGACTTATGATATCATATTGATAGACATTTATCCCTCAAACACTCATCTTGGGACTTTTATGCCTAATAACTTAATTTTCAGGCCTCTGATTTATACTTCCAATTGCCTGCAAATTGTCCAACTAAAAGCCATGTTATTGCAAGATTTCAACCACATGAAATCTTATCCTAAAATGGAATGTGAATTCTCATCCCATAATGATTCACTGTTGAAAAAAAAAAGTTCAACAATAGAACTATAAAATAGATCCTAGTACAAGACATCTGAAAGTAATCGGTTTTATTGTTTTCGATATCGAATTTTATTTCGCGACCTTACTTTAGAGACTGTACTGAGTAATGAAGTGTGCAGCCTATAATAAATGTCACTGTCTCGTAAAGTGATTTTATGTATTCCGATTATATACTCAGTTTTTACTTGATGTTTGGAATGTCTCGTTAATCTGACTTTTGAATCGAAATACATGTGACCACACAGGTGAGAAGATATCAGATACCTTGAATGAAAGAGGAAAATTTTGACAAGTATGGTTTTCCGTACTTTAGATCAATTCATCAGGGTTGGTGTCATCCGAACAGTCTTCCTTCACAATTTTCATAGATAAACTCTTAAGATAAAAGCTTTTGTATTTTTCAATAGACAGGAAAGGGGTGTCAGTTTGATGAGCAGAACATGAATGCATCTTATTCAACACTCATCTCGGATTTCAAGGCATTTTTTATAAAAAAAAAAAAAAAAAAGGATGAATAAAAATTCCCCCAAAACAAGGACCTGTACAAATACTTAACATTAAGAGGGCAGCAGATCATCAAGGCCTTTTTTAGACTCTGTATCAATCTCCCAGAGACAAAGAGCTCTGTATAAGGATGTAGAAAATATTCAAATTTAAAAGTTTGAATATCTGGATTGGTTTTTTTTTATTAAATGATTAAGGTTTTGGGCCAAAAAATATTAATATATTTAAAATTTGTAGGTAGGTAATATATGACAATCGAGCCTTATAAAGAAGGGTAGCACTTAATGCTATATAGCATATCATAAAGCAACCTTTGCTGATACTTTAAGGAGGGAACAAAACTGATGGATTAATAAGTCAGAGGAAAATTAAACCAGTCTGTCTCAATGCATTACAAGCATAACTATACGTATAGAAAATGCACAAGGAAAGTTTTAATAGTTACCATGGGAAATAGTTGTCTGATTTTCTTCATCGGCGTACTAAGTGCTGTATTGCACTTATCAATTATCCCTAATGATATTTCATAACATTCTGATGTAAAAGTTTAGGTGTAAAATCGCTCTGCTCTCCTGATGACGTAGGTACTGGTATCTGTACGATTTAATGTACGATCTAGGAGCAGCGGGATGCAACTGCCTGGTGTATTTTAGCTGTCGATTATACAACACATTTTATTCTTACACCCTATGAAAAATTAGTGATGTATAGGTGATCATATGTTCTACTCTGACATGTTTGTGTTGAATATTACACTTTTAAGTCCCCATTATAATTACAATAAATAACAAGGGAATGTAACAATTTTGAATTTTTGGGAATTTTTCTTTTTAAAAAAAAAATTAAGAATTCAGCAAATGAAATTTATTAGGAGGAATTGGTTTAATCGCTAGCTGCAAGTGATATTTCCTACATAAAGATTTGGATTGTACTTGAGAACGGGTTGAAATATTTGTCAATGATAACACTTATATTAAATTGAAAAGGTTTTAGAAATGAATTTAATTGTTTTATTTAAGGAATAAGGAATCATTCTTTGAGTATTATGAGGTGATAATTTTCACAGGTCGGGGCGTGATCAAATCCAATAAAGCCCAAAGGGCTTTATGATAGATTTGATCACGCCCTGACCGAAATTATCATCTCATGATTTTCAAAGAATGATTCCTTATTACTTATATTTATATATAATTTTCAGCAGTTGTACGATTAAAATAAGAATATTAAGTATGCAAACCCGCTTGCACCATGCACCAACAATACGTCGTTTGAATTTATTGGGCTGTATAGTACAAAATAGATTTGTAGTGTATTCATAGACAAAGACACTGGAAAATGTAAATATATCCTGTTCTGATTTGGTCAGTGGCAGTCAGTGCAAGGGAAAAAAAAAATCATAGGATTGATATTAACAGGAAGTTTCCTCCCTGCTTTATATCTCTGAATGAAAGAAACAAAAAATGATCTCATCTATTTATCATATCAAGCACAATATAAAATCAAAACCCCCAAGCCTATTAAAACTGATGTGAAATGATAACTATTAATAATTCAAGTATTCTCTAAAGTGCAAATAGCTTAGATCATATTATGTAATTTCAATCTGAAAAAAATTTAATCTAAACATTTGGGGGATTGTGATGGTGAAGTGAGATTTTCTTTAATCATAATTGTATATATTGATATTGATGAGGAATAAGAATTTGATCTAATTATCAGGCTGACAGATTGCAAATGTCATTTAAAAAAAAGCATCATTGTCTAGAAAGGGAAAAAAAAGGTAACGAAACTCCAGAAGAGTAAATAAAGTACAGCTGCAGTACGGCAGCCACTATGCCCTTTTTATGCAGAGTTTTACTGCGTCCAACATCTGGGATCTTTTTTTTTAACCCGCGTACTTTAATTTTTCATAGAGTAGCTGTGATCTACTTTGTAAATGTGCTTGCTATAAGCGCATAAAATATTGCATCTTTTATAGCCTGAAAAGATATAAAACAACATGAAATGCACATTCTACAGTTTAATGGCCAAGTCTATTTCGATATTGTTTCTCTCCCATGTTAGATTTATGTGCATTGAGGTCATGGGTCAAGGTTATTTGTTTTTGTTCTTCTTGTATCATGTACATGTATTGGAAACATGCAACAGATGGTATATTATTCAATGCTTTTTTTCTTCAAAGTTTTTAATACAAATTATTGAGTGTAAGGAAAATTTAAATTTCTTATAGAAGCTGAAATACGCACTGTTTTGATAAAAGAAACTTTTTAAATGAAAAAACACATAACTTCAACTTGCCCAAAAAGCTAAATGCAAACTTAATCCTTTCAACCTAAAATTGTTAAGATTTTTAGTCAAAGAAATCTACCCTCTACAAACAATGGCAAAAAAAAAATGCTTTTTATCGGACATCATGTTAAGTAAATAGAAGGAAAGAAACAGTTGTCTGCAAAGTGTGGTGTAAATATTTAATCAGGGTCCCATGTATTATATGTCTAAGTGTTGGCTGTCGGGTACTAGGTTCGTTCGGAGACTCAGATTATTACCTATGTCATATCATCTTAAAATATCTAACCTTTTATAAATGGTCGCACATTCCACTGTCGCCAATGAAGCGTGCTCCATTTCAACTTGCCGAGATATATTTCTATCAATGGTAGAAGATACTCTTGTTTGGTTCGAGATATAGGTGTATTGTGTCATTTGAAGCGCTCAATTTAGGTATTTTGTTGTTCAAAGCTTTTAACATCTTTTAATGACCATTTGTGGTATTTGAGACCTGATAGACAAGATACCAATGTAGTTTTCAGAATAATTATCAATGTTATCAGCCATCCCATATCTTTAATCCTCTTTAATAATTGTCAATGCCTGCATGTTAAAATTGACAGAGTTGGTTTAAATTCTTGAAATGTTCCTCACAAATATATGTTAAGAAATTTCTCTTATTGGTTTCTTGTAATGCTGTTAATGTCGGTTGGTGTATAATATGAGAATCATTTTTTTCAAAGATCTCTTTAAACAAGACACTTACTAAGCTATAATGAATAAATGTCAGAATTGGTATAAGTGTATACCTAGACTCTTTTCTACATGAAATATAGTGGATTATACACCAACTAGTGCAACTCAAGGGGAGATTACTTTTGTAATGGATGACTTATGAACAAAAGAAGACCTCTCAATAAAATATAGTTCAATAAGACTGTGAATATTTTGCATATCAGGAGTAATATTTTTAAAAAAAATTCAGAAATTTGATATTTTTGGAGCAGCCGTGGTTTGATGCAGATTGCATTCTGCTTGTCCATAACACAGAAGATACAATTTTTACATAACACGTAACAAAAACAGCAATTTGTGTCTGTCTGTGCTCGAAATATGAGAGTCTCCTTCAAAACTCCAATGCTTTATGATGAGATAACTTTGAATGTAACCTCAAACTTTTGATATTGATAGAAGAATTCTCAATTGTTGTTTCTTTTCATTTCCAGAGCGTTTAGAAAATGTGATCAAGAGTTCGTTTAATAGAACGAGCCAACTGCTCATTGACTTGTACGATATTCCAGCCAGTGCTCATCAGGAGGCTTTAAGAGATTTTTACCAAGACATTCGAACTTACTTAAAGATGAAACATGTGAGTCTGTATGGCTCAGTGAACGATCTTTTTGACTCGCTCTTTCCATACGTGTATAAATTCATACTGGAAGGAAAAGACTCCTCAATGACATTGTCACCGGAGCATATCCAGTGCTTGAAAAACAAACGACAAGATATAATCCCGAACCCCTTCGGAACTCAGCATTACAACTTGTCCCACAATCTGAATAAGGCTTTGTCCACTGCCAAGTCTTACTTGGAAGTTTTGACCTTGTTAGTGGAAACCATTAATACGACAGATCATGTGACCTTGACCGAAAAATGTCAGCATTCGGTGACCCGACTCCAGTACTGTTCGCACTGCCAACAGGAAGTGGATATCAAGCCCTGCAAGGGATTTTGTCTGAATTCTATGCGAAGATGTCTGGCTCAGCTATCGGTAATTAGTAATGATTGGAATGGATTAATAATGTCCGTCGGTCGCGTTCAGTCTTGGATGAATCAAAAGTATGACGCGGAGCACATGTTGAATCATCTGGATGGGAAACTGGACACTGCCATTATGTATGCCCTCAGCAACAGCCACCATTTCATGGACAGCGTAAGTCTGAATTTACTTAAGTTATTTTTTTTGTTTTAATTTATTTGATTCGGGGAATCCCTTTTTAGGTAAAATTTTATACTTTGTAATTAAAGTGTGGTTTTTATTAAAATGCTGAACCGGGTCAAATAAAAGTCTGTGCAGATATGAGGTTTCAGAATATTGAAGATATAAAAGACCAATGTATATATCTGCATGTCTGTTGGATCATGTTGACTAAGTACTATTAATAGTGAATGTGCATGTATATAACTTTAAAACAGTTTTATGTTATTTCTACCAGTACGTTCTACATTATCACTTCTCAGGCTAATAGTTTCCTTGATTTGTTGGGTTTTCCTTCGTTATTTCCAAAGAATCCCTTCTGAATATAAAATATTTCCTCATTTCCAGTAACTACAGAGCTGTCTTCTTTCCCTTTTCATGTGATTGGTTTTACGTCTGTCCGTGTTCCAATTGTCAGATCATTGACTTCTAGAGTACAAAGATATATGTAAACCTCCAAGAGTATTTCTGATACATTAGAAAGACCAAATAAAGTAGGAAAAGGGTGCATTGCAACACATCCACATGGAAATACGCTGAATAAGTACTATTAATAGCAGATTACTGAAAAGATTTTCACACCCACTTCTGAATAGATTTTATCGGGACAGTGTGATTGAGCAGTTACAAATTATTATTGACAATTGTTTATACCATAACAATCTCAGTGTGTGTCTTTCAATGAAATGGAATATTATAAGGTTTATCTTCAAAGTCTGTGAGTGCTGGAGACGACAAACTTGGATCTCTGTCAGGCAAACTGAGACTTCGTTCTCTGATGTCACTTCTATTTCAGACACTACTAGCTCACTATATACACAATACCAGCTTTGCATCTTTGCAAAAAGCTCAAGATAATTGATTTTAAACTTTAAACGCCCATATTTGGCCGGTCTGTCACATTGAACCATTGTGGTCACTTTATTTAGCCTATGACAACAATTCAACACTTCAGATTCCTACTGTTTGCATACAAATTCCGATCATATTTTAAAATTTCCATCAGTTTTTTCTTTGTAGACAAGTGTTTCATTATTCGTCCCTTTGTTGATCTTTGGAGTAGGTTTTTGGCAAAAGTAAATGTGGAGTTGGAATTCCCATTGTAGGTGTAGAATTTGTGGTTTTCTCCTTTGTGTTCAGGCTTTTATGACAGTTTTTGATTGTATTGATGGTTGAATAACAGCTTAATTTCTTCTTCATGATTACGGTAAAATCCCATTGTCTCTTTGTCAAAATATTTTCATATATACTAGAAGTACAGCATTCAAACCAGTATATATCTCTTTCATGATAGACTGTTAGCATGGCCAATTAATTTTTCATGTGACTTAAATGATTAAAATCAAGTTTGAAATTTCAATTCATTAGAAACCCAAGTATCTTTGAGAAAATGTGCGGAAATTGTGAAGGCGTTTGATTATCCCAGTTTGTTGACTGTTGACATGTTTCTTAGTGTAATCTAGGTTACATCAGGTCTATTTTTAGTAGTTAAATACCTGGGCCATGACACACCTGAACTTATGTCATCTTCTCATAATCCCACTCTGTAAACTATGGTAGAGTAAAAGAAAGGCTGACTCCAAACCCAATTCACAAAGAACTTGGTCTCGCACATTTCTCTGTTGCTATAAGAAAAGGAACCATTAATATTGTTTGCGAATGCATGATCGTTAACTGGGTGAACATTCTTAAAGTCTTGAGCACATCATTGGATGCATTGAAAATGAGTTGAGCTGAGGCCAAAACGGGATTGGGACATCATGTGCATGACCATCTTGATTTTTTTTATTTCGTAGTTTGTGAAGCAACTCTTGATTCAAATTACCCAGAATACACTTTAAATTATTTTTATTTATTCAAAACAAATTATGCTTCAACCCTAATGTTAGTAACTCATTGAAGTATGCATGGTTCAAAAATATTACTGAAATTAAGAGAAAAAAGAAGAAATTATTAGGTTGTTGAAAGGTTATTAATTTGGTTTAAAACCATTTTTGTGTATTAATTCAAGTGAACTAACATGCTAACAGGATAACATGGATAGAGTCTTAGGCAGCAAAAGAAAGGGTTATCAGAAACTCCAATCGGCAGGTTTCCCACAAGGCACAGTTTCACCTTTTTTGTAAAAACAATCTGTTTGGCCTATGAGGTGGCAAATTTCATGCCTTCTTTAGTCCTGTCAGTGTGTAGCTATCCCCGATCAGATATAGTGACAGAAAGCATTTGTCATTCGCTTAAGTCAGATGCTACCTTTTTTTCACCTATTTGCTGCATGATATCCCTAAAATTTGGATAATCTATTTTTTTAACAACAATGAGCAATGGTGATTCACAGTTTCAAAAAAAAAAAATAGATCGTTTTCTTTTCCGTTTTTTTTTGTTTATTGAAACACTGATACTCAGACTCAAAACAAAATATATCATTTCCTAAATACAGAAATTGAAACAGGGATACTTGGACTTGTTTCGGGGTTTCTGAAATCTAAGGCAATTGATAGGACAGATGTGTGAAACCTAAGAGCAAGCTGCGTTGAAGTTAAGCACAGTAAACTTTGAAGTCCTCTTGTGTATATGTTAATTTCTTTGCTATGCAGTGCACCCAATGCAGCTGCATCCCCTTAGGATATTATGCTAAGGATGATCAATTATTAAGTCCTGTAAACATTTTAATGGCCGTCGATGAATTTTTACGTTTTTTTGTTTCTGCAGATTCTGAAGCGATCTAGAGTGTGGGTTTTGGCAAATAAATAAAACTGTAACAACACAATTCAATTATATACAGTCATGATAATAGATTAAGCCTCGAGTACATTCAGATCAATGTTCAATTAGTAAAACATGTAGGATTCAAAGGACAGTGTTATTTTCAGACTGCAGTGCAATTGCTTTGAATGCACCATGTTTTCTTGTATTGATCTCAACTGCATGAAATTTTTTCCATCTTTTCAAGTGCTGCAAAGAAAGAACACAGAGAAAGTTACTGCATATCCCAAATATCATTCAAGTCATTTCTTCGAGTGGTCATGCATTTGATCAGATTTTCTATTCATACAAAGTATAGCAGAAAGCACTTTTATCTAGTAATGATACAGTATTTTTCAAAGTGAATAATTGGTATGACTCATGAAAATTTGATGACAAGATAGTAATTCAATATATGGGTTGAAAATAAAAGCTTTAACATTGATATAAGTCGTTTTCTAAATGACATTAAAGAATACCAATATCATTTGAATTTCTTTTGGAAAAAAATCACAAAAGGAAACTTGCAAATTTGCAATCATTAAGAAATTTTATGTTGAAATCTAGTCCCCAAGTCTTTTCAAAAGAGTAGTGCATAAATTTAATGAAAAAAGGAATTGTCAATGAAGTCAGGCGTTTGCCATGGTGTTTTGTAACTCAGATGAACGTATAAAATTTAAATGGCCCTTTATCAAAATGTTAATAGTTTCACCATTCAAACAAATTAAATTGGAATTTGATACCATTGGCTCGTGGCAGGCTAAGAAGCTATTCTTAAAACCTGGGCCTCTGTTGATAAATTCCTGAACGGGTGTAATTATTGGCAAAAGGCAAATGAAGACGGGGGCATACAGCCTCGGAGAATTGAGCTCCTCAACTTCTGAATGATTTTCCACTGTGGACCCATGTTATCATGGAGTGGGGGCGATATCCACCTGTCTGTAAAGAATGTCAGGGGGACAGATGCTCTACCTAGCAGTGTGTCCCCCCAAGGAATGTGGGAGACAGATGCCTACCCTGGACTCTTCACCTTAACCACCCTGCCGTTTTTTGTCAACACTTTTAACATGAATATGCCAATATGCTCTTAGTATACCGGCAAATCTTCTCTAGAAGCTTTTGAATACCTCTGGTAGCCTTATATTCATCATGTGTCAGTGAATTTTTGAATTACATATGCATGATTTTTAGATTATGACTCGATCTTTGTAAAATCATGGTAATAATCTAACGAGGTCGTTAGTTGAAGATTTAGGGAAAGAGTCCAACTTTGAATTTGTATTCTTGCAAAGAAGACTGACTCTTATAAATTAATCTATTGAAAGTTGTTACATTGCTCAGTTAATTTTAGAATTTATCTATGTGTTACCTAACACATAGGTTTTTTGTGGTGCCTCTTGAAATGACTCCTCAATAATGTCAGGGTAATATGCTTGTACCTTATCCCTTTTTTCCTTAAGATTAAATAAAATCCCAAAAGTCCCAAAATGTAACATTTTCTTAAAACATAGTGGTTAGAGCAAAACCACAAAATCTGATGGGGTCGATTTATATCTGACATGTCAGCTAACAGTAAAACAGAATCGTGGATTAATAGCAGATAAGATTATCTATGAATGTAATCCTAAGGTTATCATGATTTATTAGATTGTCAAAGTGCTATTGTATTCTGAATTCAGACACTCTGTGATAAGATTTATAACTCGGTTAAATTGCAAACTTAATAAAGACAAATTTGCTTTTTCCAGGTAATTTGAGCCAAATTTCATTGATGTTTTTTTGCTAAAAATTTTGTCAATATTGATAAACAGCTAATGTATAAAGTAATAAATCATCTGTTAAAATTTATAGAGATTTCAAGAGAAAGAGTCGAGGCATCTACGAAGACTGGAAGGAATTAAACGTTTTATTTAATGTTCAAAATCATGATAACAAGATGTTACCACTACCACCTAATGTGTCAATATGAATAGAAAATATTGTCCTGAGAACATATATTGGAAATGCTGTGTCCAGTGTATGCTGGTTCTACTGTATATTTTATATATATACATCTAATCTGAGGTTAACATTTGACCCAGTTGCTGTCTTGACTAATAGCAGGAAATTGATGTTGCCCGTTGAGGATAATACCTGTTAAGCTTGTTCAACTTGATTGGCCCAGTTTGCTAGAGGTGTGTGCATGTGGATAAGTACAGGTATTATACATTCTTGGTTACTGGGATATAATTTATCTGACAATATATCATAGAGAAGCCCTAAGTTAGGTTAACATGGATCATGGATGAGAGAGAGAGAGAGAGAGAGAGAGAGAGAGAGAGAGAGAGAGAGAGAGAGAGAGAGAGAGAGAGAGAGGGAAGGAAATTTATTATTTTCCAAAAATGTAAGAAAAGCTAATTTCTTGATTTACTTACTCCTGTTCGCTCCATAGGGAGCATAGGGCTGCAAAAAGCTTAAATTTCTGCAGACCTTTCTAATGAAACAGAAAAGTAGTCTAAGGATTTATGATATACAAGAAAGTTGGTCAAACTATATTTATAAAGGGGGGGCCAAACATAGTATATTAATCCTTACACAATGTACAATGATGAATCATTTGATACTTCAACACTGTGCTCTTTTAAAAAGACTGAAAGCTATTTCAGTATCTAGAGGGATGGTAAAACCTCATTGATGCCAAACACGGGAACTCCATCCTATCCCTTCAGTGTTGAAGACATCTCTCAGATGGTTCAGCACTCATCTCTGACTTGATGATATAAAAACCAATTTGTAAACTGCTAATTTTCTGCAACAGAAGGTCAATGTCTCAGGTGGAAATCAGGAAGAGATTGCACAGGAGCTTCTTCATAGGAGCTAGCTGCTCTCTCAGATAAATTCTACAATAACAACTCCTTCTTGGCCCATATTATTGACAGCTGTAAGGTTCAGTGGCATTGCAGCAGATTTTCACCCATCAGACAGAAAGCCCAAGGAACAATACTCATTGTTAAAGCGAGGCTTGTAAACATGGGTTCTGAGTGCATCAACCAAGTATCTTACATATATTTTGGCAGAAGCATTTACTCTGCGATACGATAACGACAGACTTGTGATATCATGGTAGAATGTATGTTATAAATTTGATCAAGATACTGTTTATGATGTTTACCCTCTATTCTGATGAGTAAACAAAAATTGTTTATTCTGGGATACAGGGTTTGGATATTTGCCACTGCTACAGATGCTGTGAACACAGATACCTGTTCATTTTAGCCCCAGAGCTTCATTTCCCCCTCTGTATCAAATTCTGAATAATTTGACTAGGAAGATTCAGGATGTCTCTCTATTAGCCACCTGTGGCTCGAGCCAGAAATATAAAATTCTCAAAACTGCAAGAGGTTACATTCCTCTGTCTACATATGATTTAGCATCTAGTGAAACCAGTGCTTTTTAGCTTGCCTGCTGCCCCTAAATGAGAATAGATTATACATGCAATGATCCACCTTAATTTTGTGTAACCTAGGTCGCTATGTTTTCTATTTTTTAAACTAGGGTTTATCTACAACCTGGAAACTTACTATAGCTAGTAGGTTATCTTCACTCTGAAAGATAATTGCACTAAAAAAATACAATTCCTATGGAAGGCAATTTAGTATTTCGATGATTTATTTGATATAATTCAGATAATTAAATTGTCATTTCAGTACAGCGCATTGGTTTGGTAACACTGATTAATAGAGCATGATCATTCTTGTCAACAGAATCTGATTTCTCCAGCATTTCTGTGTTTATTCTGGTATTCATGATGCATGCTTGTCCATCAGTAACAAACCAACAGTTCATTTAATTAGTCTGGATACTGTCCAAAGCCAACAGTTACCAACAGAACTCGTTTTTCTACAATTGCTTTTCCTTTTCCACAACTCAGGGACTCAATTATATGCTGTATTTGGTTTGGTCAGAAATTGATGAAGCACATTTTTTTCAATTTATCTTTTTAAAATGTCTATTCTCACAGTCGGGTCTTAAGTGTTCCAGGCATGCGAGATCATGATCGTTTTCAACAGCTTCTGTCGGTGTAGATAATTGGCTGATCATAAAGTGTCCTCTGTGGCACATCCTTTAATTCCGCCTTTGTTGTAAAAGTTCACACAAAAAAAAAAAAAAAAAATATTTGCTCTTTCTTCTTTCATGCAGTCTCGCTGCTTATAGTTTCATTAAGTATCGATTTGTGAAAGTGTTCACAATTTACCAAGGCGGAGAGAGGTGGGGAAGAAAATAAAATGTATTCGAAACTCTGATGGCAAACATTGATCACCTAAATGATCTTTAAACAAGAATTTCTTAGATTTATTGATATTTATACAGTCTCTGAGAACATCAGCTGGATAAGAAAAAGTGTTGGTTAATTTGTATCACAGGACCAAATTTTATACAGTGCTATTTTGATCAGATCTGCATATGTTTTGCAATCTATATTTAACATATTCTAGGTATTTTTTATTTTAGTTCTTAAGGTATCTTTGCTAGTCTTGCTATAATTATTATTCAAGATGTGTTTCAAACATGTCTGCAGTTTCATCCCAAGTACATGTACATGTATAATTAATTTTTGTTTCAGACATTGCAAAGAGGCTAAAGATCTAGGTGGCGCACTATAAATGTCTTGTCTTTTAATTTCTTTCAGATACTCAAAATCTTTGTGCTTTGCAATTTTTGCTAAATTTTACACAATTCCTGAAGATTCTTGACAAAGATCATCCCTAAAACATTTCAGAAACAGCCAGGGCAAGAAATAATTGTCTTCTTCAAAAATGGTCCCTTGGGCTTACAACTTAAAAGTTTTACTTGGCAGTGAAAGATTTCTACATCCCCAATATGGACATGTATATTTCAAAGACTAGAGTAGGGTTCTCTTCATAAAACACTAGGACCCATCCAAACTTTACTGAAACCATTCAAACTTAATGTAATGGCAGGCCTATACTTCGACCCCTACAGAAAATTGCAATTAGTTACAAAAACTGTTATGATACTTTTTTTTGCCTGCTTTAATACTACCACCAAATATTACTAATTGCAAACACTAAATACAAAAAAATCGCTAAATTTTACCCCCTAAAATAATCGTGTACAGCAATCTGAGTCAGTTTTAGAGAGACGTCAATCCCATCTCTGCAATAAAGATATTGGAGTGAAATTCAAGTATTTAGGCAGTACAATATGGTTATTTACTACTTCACATTGAAATTAAATGCAAATGCCACAACTCATTAAAAAGAAAGCTGAGTAAAGTAAAAATCACTGTGTAGAATGATTCATGTATTTAATCAGAGATTTTAACTTCTTGAAGAACACTGACATCATTTTCTCTCATACTTTATGAGAAACATCAAGACGTCCAAAACTGTCTGGCGACTTTTTTGTGAATTGAATAAGTTGAAATGGAACACAAGTTTTGTAATCTGTATCCAGGGGGCATAACTAGGTGACATTGGAAGCTAATAAGCACATCACTGTCAGAAAATCGTGTGGGAAGCTGGGGTAACTGTCTCAATAGTCGCCATTCTCAAGTACAATTAACAGATTTATTTCTGATCGTGTAAAAAAAAAAAAAAATTTGTCTTATTTCCAAATTGGCAGCATGGAGACTGGATGCAGACGGCCATACTGTATGGCAGACATAATACTCATTATTGCAATTTTTTCCTCAGAAAAATTTCAGAAGTTTCATTGATTTACAGTTAACAAAAATCTATTGGATTAATTTTGGGAGAGGGTTTATTGCCTGACTTCCAAGTTTAGTTTAGGTATATAGAGCTGCAGAACTGAAATATTTATCGAATGTAAAGAATCTAATGACATGATCATACCCAGAGTCAGGTTTTAATTAAGTTCATTGTTATTAATAGCAGTATAATCTTATGAACACAATATTTGATAAATAAGGGATCATGTTTATTATCATGATTATAATCCCATACTTTTGTGCTGCAGATTTTAATTGTTTTGTTATGAATGGTATCATATTCATGCGAAATTACCAGTACATTTTATCAAACTTTTTATAGTGTTTTTTGCCAGCGTATCATTTGAATTTTTCATGAGGGTTACAATGAAATTTAATCGATGGTTGCATATCCGTTTTTTCTCTCTCAAAAATTTATGCCAATTATGATATGAGAAATTTGATAATTATTTATTGCCAAAGTCCCTTACTGAGTTTGGAATTACCATAAATTGCAGACAATTGATCCTATGGCATTAATATGTACCTTTTGCATGTTAGCTCAAAACTGGTAACACTTCATGGGGAAACACATTTGATTAGATAGAATGAAAAGGTGATACCAATAGGCTGAGCAAGGTCTAGACAATTTAATATTGACATTCACCATTTAATGTATGAATGTTATCAAAGTTATGTCTTTTGGACATATCAGGGAGGGAATTTTGTAGCATTATTCAATGTTTGAATTTACTTTGCCGTTGAAGATTTGTATTGAATTTTTTTTTTGTAACCTCTTTCATCCTTCAAGTGTAAACAAACCCATGCATTAAATATATGTACAATCCATAAAATCTTATTTGTTTTCCTATCGATTTATTCAAAGCAAAGACACTCTTGGTCTCTCATTCACTTTGTAACACAACAGCAAAATATATGAAGCGACAAAAAGTTTCAGTTTTTCTGATTTTAGAGGGTTTCATAAGGGAAAAAAATAGTCCCAAATCTAAACGTATTTCCTTAATGTTGTGATGTTTGCATAAATCAACTGTTTATGGTGCAATTCAGTTTGTGAGTGTGTTTATCTTTAGCTGGCAAAAGAATTTCTGTGGCATTTCATTGCTAATTGTAAGCTATATACCTTAATTTAAGACCATATATCTTGAGTTCAGAAGTGCTTTTACCAAAATGAGCACATCTACAGCTTTCTTTATCGTGGAAACTATAAGGCTTATCAGTTAGATGGTAAATATTATGGTGCGAGATACACACTTTGACAAATGGCTGATAATCCTGTCTTTTGATGGTTTGGTTTTCATGGCAGTGTAAATTGTTCCGATTGAATGAAATGGTCACCATTATACCACCTTTTACTGCTCATTCTAGATTATCTCTCTTCATAAGCAAAAAGATTTGTCTCCCATTTGTGGTGATGATGAATTACTTCCCCTTTTAAGTGTTTCTGTCTTTCAGAAAGGCAGATATGTGAAGAGAGGTGAATCTTTCACCTTAACTGACCCAGAGAACTTGGAGCTAATTAATCTCCAACTTTATGGAAGTAAAACTATCTGAATAAATGACAGAAATTAATAAATTTACTGTGGAATTATGAGGGCTATACAAAAAGGTCACATATGTTGTGTCCAGCTGAAAGATTATATTTATGGGTGTGTCAAAGTTTAATGTTTATATCCAGAATTTATGTGCAGAATTACTTTATGATCTTAGAAAATGTCTGATCGAGACTTTTTCACCTCATTTTCTTGCCTTTAATAAAAACTCGTTCATCAATTTTTATCAATTGCAAAATGATTACTATGAGTTCCTCTTTTTCTATATTTTAGGCCCAACAAAACTGTGGTTTCAAGACTGAAGTAAATCCCAAGCAAGTTACGCCTACGGAAAAATCTTCAGACTCTTCCTCAATGTCAGGTTCCTCGAAAAAGAAAAGAGAAATAGGTGGGGAGATGTATGAGAAAATTCTAGAGGTCATGAAGGAGCTGTTGACCTCGCTGAAGATGTTTGACACCATTGCTGATGATATCTGCAATCAAGAGATTTTTTACGATCAGGATATTAACAGTACAGAGTGTTGGAATGGTCTCACAAAAGGGAGGTAAGAATGGGAATTTGTAAAGTTATCTCCCTTTGAAATCTGATCAGTAATGAATGATTTTTTATGTGAAATAAATGGCTGGAATAAAAAGAAAAAGGATGTGACCACCACAATTTTGAACTGCAAAGAGAATGTAATGAAAAAAAAATCTGAGGAGAGTTTTATATGTACCGGTAATCAGAAGAAAGGAATGCAAGTGATCAGGTGAAAAAAGAGGCATACTCTAAAAAAGAGGGTCATTATTTCAATTTTACTCAGACTACTTTGTCCCTGATATCCGACTGTCATCAAGCCATCACTTCCCACACTACAAACATAAATAGATATATAGATAAAGAGGCAGAAGAGCTGATGGCTATTATTTCACTTAGACACACACATCCACACACAACCACTGTACCCCACTGAACCGCTGGTGTGTTATTCAGACCTTACTTAACCTTGCCTGACCTTATCAGGGACCAGCCAGACATAGACTGAGATACAATGTATATTAGTCTGCAAGCATACAGCTTCTAAACATAAATCGGGGGATTTAAATTCAATTTGCCTCGCATTCAGGACTGAAGGGAAATATTTCAAGTATGTTGAAAGGTGGCTGATCAATGGATCAAAGTTTATTTTAGAGGGCTCTGAGATCATTGCGGTTCTTTGTCTATGTAGGTGTTTCACCAAAGGTGTACAATCTTTTGCCACTCTCATGGTCACAAAGTCATCTTCTTGCATGGCCATTGTTATAACTCATCATCTATAATTAGACATTTGGCAATCTTGGAATGTTGACCATAAAGGACAAAACAGTCTGTTTTTCATACTCTATTGGTGTTTCACCAAAGGTATGCAATTTTTGCCAGGTTACAAAGTCATCGTCTTGCATAGCCATTGTTACAGCTCATCGTCTATAAATAGACATTTGGCAATCTTTAAATTTTGACCATAAAAGGAAGAAATTGTCAGAGACTGGGTTATTTTGATCATCCTTTCACAGCTAAATGGGAAATAAAATACAAGCATCTTTTGAAATTCTCATCACTAAATTATAGAACACAGGACACTTTATTGATAATAGAAATTACAATCAAATTCACAGGTGTCACAATGTTTGAAAAAAAAATTCCACACATTTTTTTTAGCCGGGTATTATCTGCATTTATCTAAGGTGAGAGAACAAATCTGTTTATACAGGGGTGCGGTGTATTATACGGTGAAAATAGTCCAGGTTTCATAGGGCGACAAAGATTGATAATAAATAAAACTTTAATCGCAGAATTGTGCAGGATATTCAATGAAAGCTTCTCAAATCTGTCTGTTCTATTCAAAATACAAAGATAGCATGTATGGAAAGACTGATGATAAAAAAAATATATGGTTAAGAATTTTTCATTCATTTTCGTTGAGGATTTAATCAGAGGGTTTTTTCTTCTTCTTCTTTAACACACATTTGCATCCATTGAGTAAATTCTTTGCCCCATTTGTATAAGGCCAACTAATCAGGGATGTTTGATATAATGTACTTTCAATCTTCGCAAATTTTATGGGTCGAATCCACAAAATGGAGTAACGTACCCTTGAAGTTTAAGAATTTAAAGTGAGACTGGATATAATGAATATTGCTAACACCAACACTACTACACAGCCAAGAAATGCAAGGAATCCCTCGTAAAGTGTTTGTGTAATGAATTTATGGAAACTCTCGCTGCAACCATGGTTGCTTAATTTACAACATGTTTTTTTTCCCAGTGGCACTGAAATGTTCGTACACTCTCTGTAGTAAAACTTTGAAGACAAGAGACCACCCTTTATGGTTACCAGTCAACCAAGAAATAAAAAAAACCGTAAACAGACAAAAAACTCTTATGATTGATGTCAAAATCAGTAGTTTTCGAGTCCTGCCAGAAAAAAGTTCCAATATTTAGGCAGTTTAATATATTTTCTCTTTTTAATGTCTGTAGAGTTTCCCCCACAATTCAATGATCATCAAAATTATGAGTGGTTGTGGATCATTGGGTGCAATATTAAAAATTGCTCGGCAGATAAACTTGTCTCCAAAACTGCTTTTGACATTCAAGTCTGATCCATTAGGGACTCCCTTTTTTTGGCGGATGATATGAAACGAAATCAGTTGGATATCTCTTTGATGATGAACCGTACAAATGTATGAACTAATTATACAAAAGGAGATGCGGCTTCGTTTATATTAAGTCTGGTGTCTATGTCACTGTGTACTTCGTCTCTTAATTCCGATCTGCCTATGTTCCAGACAGATATGCAGGCAGACGCCTTGACCTTCTTTAAAAAGGAAGATGTAACAAAGATGTTTTTCAAGGGGGGGGAAAGGGGATGGTTTGGGGAATTATATAAAGACAATTTTTTGAAATTGTAAGACACAGTCATTATGTCATAATCGTTGGTGGAATTTATTAGAAAAGGGGTGGGGGGGGGGGGGGGTCAGAAGACAACTTTCAAACTGTAAGACACATGTACAGTCATAACGTGTTACAATCATTGATGAGATTAATGTGTTTCATATACTTGTAACTGGGATTTAATTTGCTCTCAAGATACAAGTTATATGCTTGTAGTTGAAAACTCCCTTGTACATATAAAAAAGTTTTGGACTGAGAAAATATACATGTAATTATAGTCAATTATAAGGCTATTGAATATTCTTTAATTAATTAAAAAAAAATTATTAAAAATTTTATTTTTGCATATTACGTCAGTCTTTTTTTGTTATCAGCAGTTTCTTTCCCAATTGCAAACTGAATTCCACATACGTGTTATCTGAATTGTTCCTGACCAGAAATGTTTGATGAATTTTTTATGAATGGTTTCCTTGGTTTATTATTCTGATCTGATGTTTCTTATCTTTGATGGCTCATCAAGCAGTGAATTATCACTGCTTTGGCAATAACTTGTGACAAAAATATGTCGTGGGTGCAAATGACAGGGATTTTTTTTTTATGTAACGATATTATTACTGGCTACATAAGGAGAAGATATCTGATAATAAAAAAAAAGAGAAAAAACTTGACTGAACACGGCCCCAAGAACCCCGGGCTTTTCTCTATCCAGTGTGAATCACGTTTACCACAGAAAACATACATCACAAAATCCCCCCAGTGTGCAATTTGACAAAGTTCTTGCTTCGATTGACCAAGCATGTCCTCTCAATGTATTGAAGTTGCCCAAGCGCGCCGGGTCATGGGACGAGTTGATGGTCAGTTGCCTCCCAGCTAGAGCCAGCTAATTAACATAAATCTTATGCGTATTTATCAGAAGAGATTCTCCGTAAATGGGTGGTCACTTGGTGTGTGACCCAGACACGCATACATACATGTGTAACAGACGGACGGCAAAAACAATATTCTGTCTGTGGTCCAGTCAAGGGGAAAATTTGTGTCTGATTTTTATCAAAATAGGTGAAACTTCTTTCAGATTTTTTATAAACTGTGTAAATTCACCTCCAATTAGGATATTGGTTATGATCGCATAGAATTTACATGGAATGTTTATTCAAATTTCCAATATTGTGTGGGTTTTTGTTTTCAAAAATCTTACATGACTTCCTGCTCAAAGAAATGATGGTGTATTTGTAATTTCAAGTTTACTGTTTACAATTCTTTTGAAGATCTTGTCAGAGGACTAAGTAGTAGTGTTCTATTAATTCTTTCACCCATACAAATTAGAATGTGGACCTTAGAGGACTAGTTTGAGGATGCAGGTTGCATGTGCACAAATATGTATGAATTGAACGATACATGGAATATACTGTATACAGGGTTATTTTCGCCTCATGTTATTTTAGCCATCCTGCTCTTGCAAACAGTTTCGCCCTGTCTTGAATTCGCCCAGTCACAGTTGTATTAAGGAGTCTCAGAGATAATATGAGAAATTTGAGTTCGCTCAGTCTTGTATTCACCCGCTGACAACGAGGGCGAGAGGGGTGAATATAAAACGTGGACAAAAATTTCCCTGTATACAGTACATAGATAGCCGATTAATAGACACATACCTGACTATGTACCATTACATCCAGGGTATGCACCTGTGTGATGAATTATGTGGTTAACAATAAAACTACTAATGAGTTGAACAAGATCATCATTGATGATCTAATGGGGTGCATAGGAAATCATTAGATCATCACAGGTATAATATTTTGAAGCCTAAGATGTGATATACACAAAATCGGAAAGTAGAGTTGAAGTTGAGGATATTTGTACTTTTAACTCGGATCTTTACATTTTCTATTTTAGTGTGGGGATTATACAGATTTATGTCTTGGTTTTGAGCTTGTGGGCAAAAGTTATGTCAGGTTTCATAAACTATCTGTATGATATGGCAAATGTCATTAATTACTGAGTTTTTGATATGAAATATGAGGTTCTTGGAAGTCCCCCTTATTTGTTCACCCTTACAAATGTTTTAACTTGATACTATCAAGAACAATAGACCCCTTGTCCAGATTGGTACATTATACAAGTTTATAATACCTTACAAGGAATCATTTTTTGGGATGATCATAATTTCAAAGAGGAAATCTGACAAGCAATACTTTGGGTCTTTTTAAAAACGCATATGTTATTTCTTAAAAGGTCAGGCTTTATTGTGAAATGAGGGCTTAATATGAGAATTTCTCACCAGATACGACAGAAAACGCTGAAAGAGGATATGCCCCTGTACGAACTTGAACAAACTATGGGTGTGGTTTAAACGAGGCAGGAGAAGTATCGCTTTGCTTGTGTTCTGGAAACCTGTGTTCTGCAAGAACTTGAACAATTGCATGAAGGCCCGATCTCGTGTCAGAGGAAATTGCTACAGATACCACATTGAAGCAGAAGTTGTTTGTCTAAAGCTATAAAGAGGCTCTAGGTTTTGTCGAATTACATCAGTGCTTCATTAGATAATCTTATGCTTCATTAGTTGGGAGCAAGGTCCTGTTTCACACCCTTGTTAAGAAAGCTTCTTCTTTTGATAGAAGTCGCAACATTTTCATTGGTTGACATTTAAATTTATGATGCAGATTGAATTGAGGTTGATAAATTCAGCTTATTTTCCCCTCCTCCCCCCCCCCCCCCACCCCCATTTTTCATCAGTATCAAATCAAAGTCTCCAGTGACACCATTTACTGATAGGCATTTAAAATATAGTTTTATTCACGCTATTAAATTTGATTGCGAAGGGAAAAGTTTCAATTTTTTGCAAGAGATTGATTTGAAAATCATTTTTCAGAACAGCTTGAGGTTTTCAATTGCATTCGGCACAATTTATTCTGCACGATAAATGAAGAGATTTTTGCAATTCTGCACTTATATCAGCTGCAGAATTGATTGATTTATTGATTAATTTTTCCTCCCTATCATCATACCACCACAAGATGAATCTCCTTCTCTAAAGAGCGAGTGTCATGCAATAAAATCATCTCTTTTTTTTAAAATTGCATCTGAAAGCAGTCATAGCAAGGCTGACATAGGCTGTATCTTTAAAGATTGAAGAAGTTTTTCGAATTTAATGAAAATAGACATTTTACTGAAACAAAGGATAATGGATGTCAGGGATCATGGCTGTTCATCTCACAGGTGTTCCTCTCTCTCTCTCTCTCTCTCTCTCTCTCTCTCTCTCTCTCTCTCTCTCTCTCTCTCTCTCTCTCTCTCTCTCTCTCTCCTAGGCCCCCTGGATCATCCAAGACTGTCAAAACACAGGGAACAATGAAATAGAGTAAAAGTACATGGCTTAGTTTTTTGCATATGGTACCTTTCAATTTATAGGTCAAAGTTGGCAGACAGTTCTAAAGTGGGTCACTTTCAGGACAAAAAGTCAAGGGTACCGGTATATTTTTTCTGTTTTGTCGTAATTTATATACATGTATACTATAACAGATGAGGGTAATAAGTTAGTTTTGAGTGTACATGTTAAGTGATATTAACCAAAAAGAACACAATTTTACCCAAAGATTTGTAAAAGGGCCTGAATACCATTTCTCTATGAAAGGGTAAAAAGAAATTTGTTATTTTAATCAAAAGGGGGTGTTTTGGTTAGATGGACATGTATACTTATTGTTATTTGAGACCAAAGTTCATGACAGCTGTATGTGTGACTCAATTAAATTTAATGGAAAGAGATTTTTGGACAATGTTGCAGTTTTGTTTTGATTGACTAGTTTTCAAGATTTCTGAACATGGAAAAAATAAAGTCACTCACATATTTAAAGAATGCCTTATAAAAACTCTTCTGTAACCTGTTAAAAAACAGATTATAGGCATTTAAATGGAGACGCATGTGTCTGTTTTGAGGCCTAGTAATTTCTGTTGTGGCCTTATCTGTGTGAACTGATAATAAGTTGTAACCTTTTTTTTGTGACGATTAAATTGACTTTGAACTCCCTACCTCCCTGTATACAATTAGTTGCAAGCAGATATTTAATAAAGTGTAGGCATTTACTTGTTTCGTAGGGCTGCTCCCCTTCAATTTCTTGTCAGCTACACCTTGATGTATTAACATTTTCATGGTTTACCTAAATCTTTTATAAAGACACTTTTTGATCAAATTTCTGTAATTGTAGGGTAGGTAAATGCATATTTGGCCAATTTTCTTCCCCCGAGCTCGGAGCAGTAGAAAGTTATTTTGCGGTGACTAAGAGCAGACAATGGGATTGCAAATTGTCGTGAAAAACGGCGAGATACAAGATAACATTCCCCAAACTATTATATATACATCCCAAGATTGAACTTGATGACTTGAACTGACAAAGATCAACGTTTTGTGTGCTAGCTATAGGATTTGATCACTGGTTTATCATGAGAGCGCTCACACCTGGACAAGCGGCAACATTATTGAGTAACAATTTAGAAATACCTGTATAAATTTGACATATATTTGAGAGAGCTAGGTCAATTATACGTATATACATATCTTTGCACAAATTGTTAATAAAATCAATAAATATTCAGGAATAGCTGATAAGCTCCCTAAAATTCACCATGACCCAAAATGTTAACTAGAGTGTTTGATATCATATTAATTTATTGTTTGATAATGAACATGTTTATCATTATTCATAATGAAAAACTTCAACCAAGTGTAACTCAGTAAGTTGTTGATTAAAACTGAACTGACCAAATTTTGATGCTGACTTTATATTATTTATTGATAAATGGACGTCATCTCTGGGTATGAAAATTATATATACAGGTTAAATTATACCCCTTTTACAGACCACAAATTTGCAAGTTCAAAGAAAATAACTCAATCAATTCTTCAATTTTGCCAAGAGTTGTTTTTCTTGACTCACACCTGATTGTTTCTTTCTTTCAGATATACTGAGGTGGTGGAGGATATTCCAACCCTTTTAACCAGAACAGCCATGGTGATTGACCCCGGGCTTGTAAACCTGAAAGATAAACTAGCTGCCATGAGAGTGGTATGTTGACCTACATTCAAATTTTGTCATTTTGAGTCCTAAGGATATTTTCTGCTAATTAATAAAAATATGATAACTTCAAATTTTTAAACATAATTATACAATTACAGTATAACAGAATATCAAAAGGAAAAAAATGATAATAATGTAAAATGGAAAATTCTATACTCCATCAAAATTTATAATCATGCAGTGAGAAATATCTATTTCTTGGAAGTTAAACGAATAAATTGAAAAAAAATTTCTATGCACAGAATTTGATGACTCGGTATTCGGACCTTTGATTACACCCTGGACAGGGGTCACTTCCAGTCGGACTCATTTAAGTACGGCAGTGGCGACTACCACCACCTGACAGATGACGAGGATCTCTGGGGCTTTAACTCTGGTGATGACATGTACAGCGGTAGCGGAAGTGGAAGCACGCTTGAAGTAGATGTAGTGACAGGTATCGAAGCATATAACAATTTTACCTTGAAGAATTATAAGCAATTATCACTTCTCATTTTATAAATGTAGAAGTAACAGACTGACCATTGGTGGTTTCCATGTTTCTCTCTCTCTCTCTCTCTCCCTCTCTCTTTGGAAAGGGGGATGGTAATTTTTTTCTTTTTCAAATTTTGCAAGCTTGTTTTAATTGCTAACACTAATTTCATATTTAAGATCATATTACTAAGCTGTGGTTTTTTTTCTCTCCTTTTCATCTGGGTGGGGGGGGGGGGGGGGGGGGGGGGGGGGGAGGTGTATTTTGATGTTGTTTGAAATTTGCACAACTTGCTGTATTTAATTGGTACAATATAACTAGACAAAGTTTTGAATTCCTCATTAAAAAATGGTTTTTCTTATCCATTTACCATATCTGTGTGTGTTTTTCAGATGGCCCTGGAGTTAACCTTATACCAACAACACCGATCAAAAACTTCAATAGTGAAGACTTCGTAGATCCTTCGGGAAGTTCATGCTTGACTATTTCCATAGCAACAGTGTTAATGATGACCTTGACATTAACACTATTATGATAGTGCCTTGTGGTGTTTTTGTTTCTATCATTTTGTTTGTTTTTTCTCTCTCTCTCTTTATTACTTGGTATTCCTCCAAGAGAAATCTCTCACAGATTCAAGCTTTCAGAGAGGAAAACAGTACAGCAATATGCTCTTCAAGGGGAGAGAATTGCTTGTTTAATTCCTGGAATTCATGAATCAAAAAATGTGAACCCATGATTCCCAGAAACGTGATATGATATATTGTTATTCACTTCATTTGTAAATCCACTTCATTATTTTCATGTTCATGTATAGAAGGCCTTCAAGTGTTGTGTATAAAAGTGAATCTGTTGTGACTGTTTGCTAGCTCTTCATTTATTTTTCACCCCCCATGACATTATGCGACTCAAATGGTGTGGCTATAAGCGCAGACATTGAGATGTTAGTCTGGAGATAGGAAAAGAGTTGTCTAGAAATGTTCAAGAACTATCAATGTGAGAAGGTCATTATAATGGCATAATGTGCAATTTTCATACATTTTTTTTTCTTCATTTTTTTTTTTTGGTGGTATTTATTTAGTTCCTAGAACATTTTGTTGGCATAATTCTAAGGCTTAATTTCATGATAATTCTACTAGTTAATCTTTCAATAAAATTCACACTTGAAAGTATGAAACCTTGTATATTTCAGTTTTTTCGTGTTATACTGTATAACTTATTTTTTTCTGCAAATGCAAATTATTGCACTTTTAAGTTCAAAAATTGGTATATTTTAATTTTTTATTGTGATTTCTTAAAAATAAAGAATAACATAGAACACTTTTATTGGCAATTAAATTTTTTTGCATTAGAGATGATACTGCAGAATTAAAATTTTTTTTTTTCAAAATAGCACACTAAATCCAGCACGAAAAATCCAGTTATACAGTATGACTTTGACCCCATGACCTCTTTTCAGTACTTCCTGTTGTTTATAAAAAAAATTCCGATGCATATACCATAGATAGACTACATGATGCTCCCAACTAAACTGCTGAAAAAATGAAAACTATTTGTACAGTGTGTTGAATCAGAAGCCTTATCAGAATAAAAGACTGAATCAAGTCATTTTGAAGCAAAACCATCAAATATTGCAAGTATTAGTTGTCAAATATGTGTTGTTATCCATTTGTATTAAGTGTGTGGTGTTTATGTATATCAATGTACATGTACATGTAAAAAAGTATGCAATACGAGTGAATCGGATTCGACATGTATATACTTTTTATTTTATATATTGATTATTGATATTTGTTTTTTTATGGACTCAAAGTCCACTTGTATCCTCTTCATTTTTTTTTTGTATTTTTTTTTGTTTTTAATATAATAAAGAAACAGAGAATAAAATTGAATTAAGCAGAATGTACATGTGAAACGTCGGCCGTTGATCGAGCTTTTATCTGTGATTTTACAGTGTATTGTAAATTTTTGTCTATATAACTTTTGATCCACTGGTTTACATATTCACTTTATACAAGTAATATGTCACTTCCTATATGTCACTTCCTTCGTATGTATTTAATAATGACTTGTCTCTAATCTTTGGAATGTAAAGATACAGATATCAACACGATTTCATATATTTCTATGCTGTTATCATGAAAGTTTTCTATTTATATCTGTAAGTTCATATTTTTCTTCTTTCATCTTTTATCTAGAATCCCTCCTCCCCCGACAAGAAATAAATTTTTCAATCAATAACCTTTTTAAAAAATATATATTATTAATACTGTGCATATAAAAAATATTTCTAATGTTTAGAGTGGAGATTCAAGTTCAAAATTTTGGCCTGACTTGCTATATGCATGTTGGTTGATTGCTATATTTAAAAACGAGATATTTTTTCTGAATCTAAATTGTATACATTATCAAATACTGCATAAAATTTTGTGAATTCACTTATAATTATCAAGAAATAATTTATCCAGAAGTCATTTACATGTCAAAGTGAAGGTATTTATTATGAGGGATTAACAGATTGAAGATTTCTATCAAAAGTTATGTGAATGTGTATAATATCCTTACACCACCATTTTAAGTCCATATTTGTATACGTGTGTGAAAATATCTTCATAATAATTGATTGAAGAAAAATACTTGATTTAAAAAAAAATTTGATGGTAGCTACTTCAATGACTAACTTATCTGCATGGGTCAATCACTACCTCTAATGGAAACCAGCTAACTAGGAATGTATTGTTAATACCATATTGATCTTTGCTTTTTTGTACCATATTGCAATGTACAATTTATGTATTTATATGTGTCAATCAAACTTGAAATCAAGAATGTGCTTTGATCATGCAGGGTAATGATTTAAAACTGTAAAACTGCGTTTACATATTGAAATCTAGATTTAAAAATTATTCACAGACAAGTCTTTTGTTTTCTTGGTGCAGATTTTAGAAACGAAATGGAATCTGTAAAAATAGGTGTGGTATATGAAAAGGTGTATTTGTTATGCAGCATGTGTACAGCTTGTTAATTTCTGTTGTTAATGGATATATGAAATGTTTCTAATCTATCTTTGTAATTGTTGATTAAATCATGATATTTTACATTACAAGTTTTATTTATTCATTTGTGGCTAGATTTGAAATTTATATCAGCTTGTTTACCCATTAGTATAACAATACAACGCAATTATAGGGTGAGTGTAAATACAAAATTTAAAAATCTAAACATGTTGTAATGACACGCATTTCACGATTTTTCAAAATTGACATTTCTTTTTATCGGAGAAAAATGATTCACTGTTTACATTTACTACATCCACTCGTATCGTACTCCATTTAAGGAGGCTGGGTCAGGGGTCAACAAATTACATATCATATATATCTTAATCTTTAAGATGTGAATTTTTTTTTAGCTATAAACTATTATTTAGTATTTGACTCCCAGTATTCGCCATTCACCTGTCGCGTGTATATTTTTTCATCGAAGATTCGCTTGTTTCTGCAATCTACAGCTCCTCAGCCACCACTGTCGTCGAATATGTCGAAAACTTTAATATTTCAACAACAACACACCTAGTTTTTAAACCCCCCCCCCCCCCCCAATTGTGGCCCAAAACAACCTCCGGGGATCATGATTTGAACAAACTTGAATGTACACAACCTGAAGATGCTTGGACCACACAAGTTATAGGTTTTCTGGCCAAATAGTTTTTGAGAAGGTTTTAAAATATTTCTCTCTATATTCCTTTGTAAAAATTCGAACCCCACATTGTGGTCCAACACTACCCCTCGAGATAATGATAGTTATATTTTATTTTATTTTTTAAATTTGAATATTTTTTCATTTCAACAGAATAAGATGGAACTTTTTTCAAGACCAATATATTCTAGAAATGGCCAGAAATATTTAGACCTCTTAATCCGATTGCTTAGTTGTACTGAAGAAGTGTTTGTAAGGTATATAGTCTAAATATATAGATATGAATATTTCAAACTTCAAGATATAATTTTGTTTAGCTATACACTGTCATTTAGTATTCGACTCCCAATATTCGCCATTCACCTATCGCGTGTATACTAGTATTTTTTCATCGAAGATTCGCCCGTTTCTTCAATCTACTGCTCGTCAGCCACCATTGTCGTCGAATAGGTTCATATATGAAAACTTAAATATTTCAACAAAAACACACCTAGTTTGTATCCCCCACCCATTGTGGCCCAACACTACCCCCGAGAATCATGATTTGAACAAACCTAGCTGAATTTACACTACCTGAAGATACTATCATACCATAAAATATTGATACAATTTCAGACTTATCGCCCCCACACTTTCAGATAATGAAAAAAAATCCCCCCAATTACGTCAGTTTTTTGTAATAGAGTTGACGAGTCTCTTGGTCCCTAATTAAAGGGGATATCATACATATCATATCTTTTGAATTCTAACATTTTTGTTCTTACACCTATTTAGAATTGTTGTTCATTTTTGAAACACAAATGATTTAATATTTTAGGGACCAGCCCTGTAGATCTTTATTGGGGACAGACATTGGTGTTTTGATTAGTAGAATCAATATGAATCATCAATGCAGACAAAATATGTCTCCTTCTCTAGATATATTGTGTCAAAGTTTAAGGACTGTGGCCCTAAAACTCCCTAATTACGTCATAAATGGGCGTGGTAATGATTTTTTTTTCAAACAGATATTGTTAGGATCAACAACTTTGCTTCTATAATGCATAACAAAATCTTGATCGTTTTTATGTTATTTGTAATAGACTTTATGAGTTTCTTGGCCCCAAAATGAAGTTTTCTTGATTTCGTTGGAAAACACTTTTGATACTCTACCACTTTTGTTATCAATGTCTTAACAAACTAACTTTTAAAAAAAATACAGTTCAAAACGTATGAAAAATTTGATTCCAAATTCGTACCTAATTTTCGTGCCTAGGCGAGCTCAAAGAAATGGCGCCACTGGCGTAAACATATACATGTTGCACAACTTCAAACTAAAGTCTACCTATTCTGAAATTTTATATTCATATCTCTGATAGTTTCTGAGTTTATAGTTGCACAAAATTGGTCGTCAAAAATTACAAAATGGACGATAAATCGGTACCCGAATGACGACGTAAAAAATTTCAAAAACGTATGAAGTTTAGATTACGTCCAATCATCTGTGAATATATGACCAAGATCGGTAGAATAGTTTTTGAGAAATCGCGTGCACAAATTTGAGAAAAAATAAAAATAAAGTTGCAAAGCAACAAGTGGGTCTTCCGTTAATGTAAAAAGTAAAAGTTGGCAGTTCCTGCTGGAATCAGGATTCTGAAATCAATAGCTTTAAGAGGATCAAAAGAATAAAATTCGAATGATTCTTGGTATGATTTAACAAAATACGAATTATTCTAAGAACGAATTGATAAAAATTCAAACGATCCCGTGCATACTACCCATAGTCCTCTGCGTCTTGGTACAAACGAACTCTGGCGGAAGTTTGCGATCCCGAGAACGAGTTTAAAAAATCCGAATCAGTTCAAGTACGATTTAACAATTTATCAAATTGTTTCTGGTACGAGTTAACTTTAGTTTGAACTTTTACTATGTTCTTAACCAAGACCCCGGGAATATAAATTTCCGGAAAATTCGATTTTCCAACCTTGATACCTTTGCAATGCATTGTCCGATTTTAAAATGGATTTCAGATTTGAACTAAGCATGATATTGTTCAGGTTGATAACGACGAGAAGAACGAGTTTGCTTCATAATTTATTAAATAAAGTTTGCTTAGAAAAGAGTCATAATAAAGATACTTTAGAGCCAACCTAGCCCCTTAATGAAGGGTCTTGTAAATATAAACATATTTTGTTTAACAGGTATTGTAACCGTTCTAGAGATATCTGAAAAAAAATATGTATCAGGGGTTAACCCTTTAGCTCCTTACTGGGGCCATGAACAAAACATTTTAAGGTAGATATCTGAACAAAAGTGTTTAAGGGGCCGACCCTTTAACTCCTTGCCGGGACCGATATCCAAAGCTTTAAGGTAGCATATTGTTAAAAACATTATTCTAAGCAACTTGTCTTTTACATTGCTTTTCACAATATTTCTCTTTTTCTAGATATCAATAATCAAAGTTTTGGACTTCTGACCCCTTGAAACCCATAAATACGTAACATATGATTTAAGTAAGGTAATGCGTGGATAAACAGCTGTACAATAATCAGTTTTGCTTCTAAAATTATTAACAAATTATTGCTCAGTAAAGAGTTATAATAAAATGACTTAAGAGCCCTCCTGGCCCCTAATTAAAGGGACAAGCCCCCTTTCATTAATATAAAATGAAAGCTCGTGTAAATCTAAACAACTTTTGCATTACATGTACATGTATTTACAAAATATTTATATGTAAAAAGATATTTTATAAAACGTATTAAAATTTTGCCAAAAAATTTGGTGCCAATTTTCTAGCGCCGTGCAAATTTTTTCAACAATGTCAATTACAGAGGATCATCTACAGACATCAATCTTCTACCCTGCTCAAAATTTTATAATCGCAAGTTCATTTGATGCTCTATCAGTCCTGAAAATTTTGTGATATCGACCGGATAGTTTCTGAGTTATAGCGCTCGAATAATGTCAGAGGAAAAATAATAATAATAATATAAAACTAGAACAAAGCTCGTTGCAAAGCAACGAGTGGGTCTTCAATTTATGCAAAATGTAAAAGGTGACAGTTCCTGCTGGAAGCAGGATTCTGAAATCAATATCTATAAGACGAATAAAATAAAAAAGCAACTCGTGGGTCTTCAATTTATGCAAAATTTAAAGTTGGCAGTTCCTGTTGGAAGCAGGATTCTGAAATCAATATCAATAAGACGAATAAAATAAAAAATCTGAATGATTCTTGGTACAACTTAACAAAATTCGAATTCTTCTTAGTAAGACTTAACAGAAATCCAAAGATTCCATGGACGAGTTCAAAATATCCGAATAAGTTTAAGTACGACGAATTTTTTCTGGTACGAGTTGACTTTACTTTGTACTTTTTACTTTTTTCTTAACCGAGACCGAAAGAAGATTATTTTTAAACATCAATATCTTTGCAATGCATTGTCTGATTTTAAAACGGATTTCAGATTTGAATGCAGCATGATTAATTCTGCAAAGCTGCTTGAACCCCTTAAACCCCTAGTTGCGTAATACACGAGTCAAGTAAGATACTATACAGTAAGATAACCTTGAGATGAACATATTTACTTCTATAATTAATAATAAATTAATTTTAAATATTATATGCATTAACACTATACATCCAGTATGGCCCCGAAGTAGAAGACTTCATATACATCATAACCATGCATTTAGTTTTTAACAAATATATATGGGAGTAGAGAAGAAGATTTTCTAAGATTTAATACATTTTAACTATATGGCCAAATTGGCCCCACCCCTGACCCAGTGGCCACAAACAATTTTGGTAGAGGGCTTCATGAAGATCATAGCCATGCATTCAGTGTTTTCCTCACATGTGTGGGAGTAGAAAAGAAGATTTTTGAAAATGTGGCTTTTTTTGCAGATTTGGCCCCGCCTGTGGCGGCCCAGGGTGGTAGAGTCATGAATTTCACAATTTAGATTCCTCTTACCATAGAGATGCTTCACACCAAAATTTGTAACAATTGGCATTGTAGTTTTCAAGTAGAAATTAAAAATGTAAAATTGTTAATGCACAACGCACGACGCACGACGACGGACGAAGACCAATAGCAATAGGTCACCCTAGTAACTTAGGTGACCCAATAAGACTTTAGAGCCCTCTTGAACCCTAATTGAAGGGACCTGTCCCCTTTTCTTGATATAAAATGAAAGCCCGTGTAAATTTGAACATCTTTTGCATTACATGTCTTAACAAATTATGTATACATTAAACGATAATACAGAAAATGTGCAAAAATTTCATGAAAAAATTTGGTGCCTATTTTCGAGCTCGAGCGAGCTTTAAGGTATTGGATGCATTCTACTTTAGGATATACTTAGGGTCATCTACAGCCATTCACCTTCAATGCCTGAAAGTTTCGCTTTTCTATTACGATACGTTTCAGAGGAGTTGCGTGGACAAAATCAACAGTAAAAAATCACAAAATCATCAAATTTCAAAGCAGAAGTGTCGTTATTAGCTCAAAATTTAATAATCTCAGGTAATGACTATGACTAATGAGTCCTAGAAATTTGGTGTAAATCGGTCGATTAGTTTTTGATAAATAACGCTCTAAAAAGATCAGAAAAAGAATAATAATAGAGAAGATAAACAGTAGGGTCTTCTGTTGGAAACGGAAGACCCAAATAATAATGAAAAAGAAACCGTAGAATAACAAGAGCGTCTTCCGTTGGAAATGGAAGACCCTAATAATAAAAATATTAGAGAGAGAGAGAGAGAGAGAGAGAGAGAGAGAGAGAGAGAGAGAGAGAGAGAACATACCCGGTTTATATGTTCACAATACTTTGAATTAAACCGAAATCATTCATTAGTATTAGGAGACAGACAGACAGACAGACGGACGGACGGACGGACGGACGGACGGACGGACGGACGGACGGACGGACGGACGGACGGACGGACGGACGGACAGACAGACAGACAGACAGATAGACAGACAGAGTTGTTGCAGGATCTGTATTTTCAATTTGTTCTCTCATTGAGTCTAGTATTAGGAAAATGAATAACTTATATAAACTCATAAACGAACCACTGAGACCAACATAATACAATTGTATAATGATATAATGTAAGAATTTATTGGGTTCAAGCTTCATTCAGTAAACATTTTTAAACAATCTAATAAATGTCTTATAAATCATATAATTATGTTTCAAATATAAGTCAGCAGGGCAAATCTAATATTTTGAGCCTGTATGATATATATATTCAGATTTTACTTATATCAATCAATATTTTGGTCAATTTAAAAGTAATGCAATTAATGCACACATGCACATATATCAAGATTTTCGAACATACAACACAAGATTATAGAATATACATCACAAGATTTTGAATATACATCATAAGATATTGAACATACATCACAAGATTATAGAATATATATCACAAGATATTGAATACACATCACAAGATTTTGAATATACATGTACATCACAAGATTTTGAATATACATCAAAAGATATTGAACATACATCACAAGATTATAGAATATATATCACAAGATATTGAATACACATCACAAGATTTTGAATATACATGTACATCACAAGATTTTGAATATAAATCAAAAGATATTGAACATACATCACAATATTTTGAATATATAAAATAAGAATTAGAACATACATCACAAGATATTGAATATACATCACAAGATTTTCGAATATTGCAACGTTTGACATGCCATATACCTACGATTCTGATTAGTGGTAGTTTTTTTTTCTTAATCATATACCCCTTCACACTAAATCAACCAAACGATATTAAGTTGTATATGAAGTATGTTTATTCACCAATCAAGGACCTTCAGGGGACAATTACATTAAAACAATAATATAATTATGATCATAATAAATAATTGGCAAAAAAAAAATCAAACTTATACAAGAAACAATCTTTAAAAATCTATTTTCTTCTCAAAACCATGATATGTCATTTTTACATTGAAAGCATCTTCGTTTCATGTAGATTAAATTTTGCTGAAATCATGAAACTCAGGGTTAAGGCAAGTCACAACAGGAGATAAATCTTAACGTGGGAATATATAACTTTAAAGATCATCTCCTGAAGAACAGCAGAGTCATAATAAGTCATTTATGCAATAAAGCGTCCCCATATGATAATAAAAAATTATTATATCCAATTCAACTTATGTCTAACATTTATAGAGCAAAAGTTCGTGCTTCTTGGATGTACATTTGTATGCATTTTTCTTAAAAGTCTTGGCTTAGGTGAGCAATGTTTTCCTCAAGGTCCCCTGGTCAAATTTTATTCTGTTGTTCTCGGTAAGCAGTAGAGTACAGTAATACATATACTGTAGTACAACTGTCTTTAACAATCATATTTGATTAGCACTTCAGTTTAAGACATTACAGTAAGAATTCTTTCAATTGATTAGCACTTCTTTCAATCATGATTATTTTTTAATGACTGAATTTCATTTGAGTTGAAAATATTCAATCAATTATTTATAAACCAACTGAGAGATTTCCAAAGGGAAGAAATATCAACTCTTTGAAGGAAACTTGCCACCCATTTATCATTATTGGCGTGAAGTTGGAGCAAATTATTCACAGCTAGTAAAACGACGCATTCTCTAATCATCTCTTTTGATGGACAAGCAAATACCCACTTTGGAAATAGAATAACCATTTGTGCAATGTCTGCCGCAACTCTTGGATTAGGTCTAGATGAAGGATCCTTTTTCAATAACAGCGTTGTCAACTTTTGTAAAGCATATGGAACATGATTAGGGAGAGGTGGAATGTCCTTTTCATCATAGCATCTGCTATCCAAAAGGCCTGTGTAGAAGGGATTTTCTTCTCCAAATACTTCATACACCAAGGTTCCAGCAGCCCAAATATCTGACTTTTTATAATCTAGCCATGCATTTTGTCCAGGCTCAGCTAGTGCAATTTCGGGAGGCATCAGTGCAGCATTTCCGCCTCTGTCAACATTGGATGTGTTATATGGAATCATCAGTCCATATTCGGGATCGGCTATGCAGCAACCAAAGTCACTTATTACCAGCTTAGGTTGCCCATTAGACAAATCAACAAAAATGTTATCACTTTTCAAGTCTCTGTGTGCAACTCCATGTTCAGCCATGTGGGCAATGCCTTCCATTAACTGAGCTACAAGAAAGCATTTGGTATGAAGATTTACATCAGGTTGAGAGACAAACTTCTTCAATGTCATGTCATACCTTTTCATCACCAAAAACAAAGTTTTATTTCTACCACGTCCATTCGCTGGATTTAATCTGGTTGGAAGGGCATCTGGATATCTCTGCTCATCGTTGTCGATTTTTGGAACATGATCAACAAAGATGCCTTGCATGTCCACAATATTTGAATGCGGAGGTAAACGTTTCAGTTTCACACGATGTTTTGCCAACCATAAGGACCGTTGAGGTGAGAGTCTTGCAGGTGTTATTTCCTGTATCATTCCTTGCAAAATTTTGTCTGCATTGGATTCAAAATGATAATTGAACATCATTTTGATAGCCATTGGAAATTTCTCATATTTTTCTAACTCAGCATTGTCAGCTGACTCTATCATGACGTCTAAACTGCCATCTGAATCCGGATCTGTAAGTTCTTCTGTTGATGAAAATGAGTCTGCATTTGTTTTATGGTTTTCTGCCTCATTTGATTTTAGTTTAGCCTCATAAACAGCACCATTGCAACCTTGGCCAATCATCTGTCCAATTTGGAAATCAGAGAAAGTTGCAGCAGAAAAGTTGTAATTATTGTAAAACGCTTCTTTCACCTTCGTGGCACAAGCATGCCGAATTGTTGCAGACAATTCATCGTGTTCCTTTGCAGCAGCTGATGACAACATCATAGCAAAAAACGAAAAGATCGGACGTCTCTTTCGTAAACATCCCAAAGCTGTTAACAGGCAAAACCATTTTTTTAATAGTCAATCCAAGATTTAATGTTAAGAGTTATGACATGCAGAAAAATTACGTTACAAAATGATTAAGATATGCTATGTTTCTTACCTGCACGATTTCGAAGTTCACGTGCGACAAATGTAACAGCATAACGACTCGCCAATCTGCTGTTTCTTGGTAATGTTTTTCCCGCTGGAACCAAGGGAGTCTTGTTGATTTTGACAGCATTTTGAATAAGTTTTCCTCTCTGGTCAATATTTTTGACTTCTTTTTTTAATGAATTTTTCAAAAAGAACTTTCCGTTTTTAAACCAATTTTTCTTCCATACGTTGGTTGTTACATGATATAATAAAGTACCATACGGGTCTGTGAGGGTTCGGACCAGTGGCCCAAACCCTACTTTGACAAACATCGTAGTTAGAAGTCCTCTTGTTTGACGCAGTGGGCGTAGGAATAAAATCTACACGCAATGCATTCTGGGTGATCAAAAAGGGTACGTTTGATTGCAGAATAATTTCGCTGATAATACTGGTTTGTATTTGCATAGTCACGCCCGTTACTGATTGCATTTAATAATGTAAAGAAGTTTTTATTTCACCAAACACAGGAAAACTAAAGAACATCAAAAATAAAAATAAAAGAAACAAAAATACTAGTTTTCAAAAAAAGGAAAAAACCGAGTTAATAAACCTAATTTTTATTTGAACTTGTCCTTTTACTGAGATAAAACATCACACTATCGGGAATATACGTATATCAGTACATCTATATACTTTGCTGATACAATTATCATATATTGTAAACAAATATGGGATATAGATATATACAATTGAGGGTTTACATTTAATACAAATAGATAATAGGGAAAAAAATGACAATACTTCCAGCTGCAACAATAAATTGAATACGGAACAAAACGTCAAAAATGGAAAAAATGTAATTTTTTCAAGTCAGCTGAAACAAAAAGAATTTAAGCCACATATAACCAATTTCAGTTTAGATTTTCATCCCTGCCGCTCCTCTATATATCCAGCCAGTTGCTTTTTAATTTCAATTTTTTGAGGTGAAGAAAAACAATTAAGAAAAAATTCGGACACAGTATATATACAAAAAAATGTGTACAAAAAAATCTGGTTCAACATTCATAGTCAGTTAATGTGCATAGTGTTACCGTATATCAGATTTTTTACGCGTCATGTTTTTTTCCGCGAATTAGAACCTAGAACAGTATATATAATTTACGCGAATCAAATTTTCACTATTTCAAAGTCGTAGTGAAAATATAATTCACGATTGTTTAAACCTGTGAAGTAAGAGGGAAATAATATCTAAATTGTCACTCTTAATAATGAAATATTCGGACAAAGAGACCATTTACACGATTTCTGCAAATGTGAAATAATTACCGATAATTATTACAGAGACACAAACAATCATATATCAATAGATCATGTACCGTTACATATACCAGTAGCTCAGATATAATTAGACATAGGTTTACGCAAGGAACGTGGCCACTTTAATTAGCTTGTCAATGGATTACTAAATAAACAACGAGGCTTACATATCTGTTATCTGGCGCTTGTCCTCCGACCCCGCAATTTCTACCTCTAACTAAACTAACTGAACACAGTTTACCGTACTTTTACTTACCTGTTTACTTTATAAGGATAGAGAGAGCTCTATTACAAGAACAAACTTTGTATCAAATTTGATACACGCGGAAAAAACCTGATATAGGGTATTTCCCGCGCTTGCGCGAGATATAATCTAGTGTTTTTAAAAGAATTTTTATGCGAGTTGTTCCGGAAATATTGCCTTTTGACTTGAAATGTCAACTTCGACCTTTTACACCACTGAGCAGAACTCATTCTACTTTGAAGTTATAATTAATAAAGACAAAATGATAATAATTATTAAAATAATAGAATAAAATTTTCTGTACTTATGTCATCTTAAAATCCTGCAAACCTTCTAAAATGGTGTTCATTTGTACGAAAGATACGTCATATGATAGGCTCTCTTTTATGTTATCATTGAAATAAGTCTCTATCTGAACCATTTTTGTATTTATATAAATTGTGTGCCTCATTTTATATGCTTTGAGAGAAATAAAGGATTTTGAATTTGTTGAAAGGTTTTGTATGGATTTCGATAAGTGTAAGATGTCATGTACTTGTTTTATGTTTAATAAAGTGTGATTGATGATAACCAGGCAGTCAACAATATTAGGATTGGATTGTCCGTAAATGTTGATTTTATCACGCGATGCATGACGACAATGACCTAAATTTATCTATTTTGTTAACAGTATGTACAATTATTAAAGGAACCTTTATAGTCACGCCTGTTACTGATTGCATTCATTGATTAAAATAATTTTTATTTCACCAAACACAGGAAAACTAAAGAACACCAAAACTAAAAATAAAAGAAACGAAAATACTAGTGTAGAGTTTTCAAAAAAAGGAAAAAAAAACGAGTTAATAAACCTAATTTTTATTTGAAGTTGTGCTTGTACTGAGATAAAACATCACACTATTGGAAATATACGTAAACAGTACATGTATATACTTTGCTGATACTATTATCGAATATTGTAAACAAATATGGGATATAGATATCTGCTTTCATTTGAATAATTTTATCCACAAACACAAATAAAACGATGAAAATCGAACCTTGGTTTGTGCTTCTTGCGTTTACTTGAGGTTGTACGAGTGTGAGCATTTTTTTTAACACAAGGTGGAATGAATGTTGCATTCAATGTAACGTCAGTTGAAGAGTATAAACACTAAATGATTAATCATGTTGTGCATTTAATTAACTTAAATGCATAACATTTTTCGATAAACAAAAACAAATATCTGCATTGTCATCGAGTGCGCCTTGCTTTTTTTACGACAACTGACACGTTTCCGATCTACATCATCCGTTATATACATATTTGTACATTCGCCAGTACGTAAAATACTGCATTATTGATAATGCAATGACACCAGTTTGAAGACCCTTCACCCCCAACCGCCTTTTTTGATAGAGTTTGAGACTCATTTTAAAAATAGGGTACCCTATTTTGAGACAAAGCTTAATCTTAAATGGGCATTTTTATCAACAAATGATTGTAGAGTGGACACTTATGATCTCCTTTCATATTTTTCAGATTTTTAAATCTTCAAATTATAAGTCTATAGCTGCGCAGTTCTATGTGCTTAAAATGGCATTGTTCTGTTCTTGTATGCATACTAGTAATTTGCAAACAAAGCAACATGTAAAACCTCAAATTCCTTATATTTTAGATTTTAGATTTTAAATATATTTTTATATCTTAATTCTATACGGAACTCTTCTTTTCAAGATCAATATATCAATTAAAAAATTGACACAAGTATTCATCCCTTCTAATCTGACTCCCAGTATTCGTCATTCACCCTTCTTTCATTGAAAATTCGCCAGTTCCTTCAATGTACTGTTCAGCCACTATTATAATCAAATATGGTGGTTCTGTATTGGTATCAAGGGTTTCATTCAGATAATGAACTACCAACATGCTATACACTGATAAAAATACTTCTGAAATATGAGTGAATTTTCTTTTTCTTGTGTTTTTTTAATGATAAATATAGTGTCTTTTTTTTTAAGAACACTACTCACTACGAATCAACTTTGTAACGTATACTTCAATAGATTTTCAGTGACGTATGTTTGGATGCAAGCGGGGTTTGAAAAAAATATCCGAAATGAAAATAAAGTCTCAATGTCAAAATTTTTTCAATCGTACAATGCTGGAAAATCATATAAATATAAGTAATAAAGAGTCATTTTTTGAATAATATTATTAGGTGATCATTATGGTCAGAGCGTGATCAAATCTATCATTAAGCCCTTTATTGGAATTGATCATTACCCGATTGTAATATAATCACCTCAATGCAGCTATATCATTAGCCTGAGATAACCTATACAAGTGATTGTTAATTACTGATATTGATGAGGCAATAATGATTGAATCCGGAGCGGCCATATTAAGTCCCATCAACTCGATCCTATCAGTAGTTTCATGACTTTGATTATTTCCCTACCAGCCAGATTCGAAACTCGCTAGAAATCGTGAATATTGTATGTTTCCCATTTAAACGATCAGTTATGTATATTGAGGTTTCCGCGCCTTTGATTTCACAATTTATCAGACCTTTAGCTTGAGTAGTATACAGTGAACACAATAATGGAAATCTGTGACGTTCAATTTCTATAACACATCAAACCTAATCACGGCGTATGAGCACAAGTAAACGACTTCAGGCGTTTTAAATAGATTTATTATTGTAAGATTTAATAAAATTACATTACCATTGACATTGATATGTACTTATGTAAAATAATCGTTAAATCTATTCGTGAATAATAAAGATTGATCTCGACAAAGTTTGTTTCTGGCACTATATTTTTAGTCGCAGAGACAAACTAAAGAGCATGTTAATATGGCTGTTCCATCTATTATTCATATCCCTGACTAAGAGTGTAAATAATGGCTTTAAAGCGACGATACACAAATATTTCATACAAATAACCATCAATATGAATATAAATATAAGCATTGAGTACTTATATAAATTATATATATATTTTTTTTATGAAGACATCGGTTTCACTGAAAGGCCGCTTGCTCGTGTTATATGCCACGCTGCAGTATTCACATTCCTCTGCACATGCGTGACTATGAAGCGTAAGGGAAACTCAATATTTAAATGTGTTGGGCCAATAAATAATTCTATTTTCTCCTTTTTAATTTGATTTCTTTACTTTTGAACACCGTAATTTTTCAAAAGTTCATCTTTTCATACGAGATATAAAATATGTGGAAATCGTGTAAAAACTCTTTATTTGTTAAATCATGGGTTTGTGCGTAACATTTTCTTTTTAAAGGTGATATGTCCCGTAGACCAGATAAGGGCTAGGTCGACCTATTCCTAATTTTAACTGTAAATGCAAGCATCTATACTCTGTCCCAAGTTTCTGCTTCCACCACTTTTTCGATTCATTAATATCTTAATGCCCAAGCTACTTTCATCCACTATGATGAATAAAGTCCAGTATTTTTTTCTATTTTGAAACGATCCTTCTATCGCTTCAGGTTTTAATACATCTACACTACTATATTAAAATAATAGACTCAAAATTTTGGCCTTTAATACCGATAAATCAGAAGAGCACTGTCTTTTGTTTTATATATTTTAAACATCATTGGAACTTGAAGATTACCAATTTGTTTTTATTTTTTCTCAATTAAGCTTCGCTAATTAATAATCAATGAAAATTCCCCCCAAAATTCCGGAAATCATCTGGATTTTTTGGATTTTACAATCTTGCGCGTGCGCATTACGGTGTTCAAATCAGAGAAGACAAGAAAACATATTGACGCAAGCGTCAAATGGGCCACAAGAAATATAATTGCTGTATGAATCATCATTGGAAAACACACCACAAAGAAGAAAATAACGAGTTGGTTGCACTAATTTTTGTGAAAATTTTAATATATTTTCAGCAACACGTCTTGAAGTTTAAAATTTTACTATTATTATTAAGAACCGAGTTCGTTACTGTAATCATTTCTAACGGTAATTGTATGATCATTGCCATAGTATGAAGTAATGGAGAACACATTGATTTGTACATTATTCTAATACAAAGTTCAACTCTCTTTATTCTCTTGGATATTACCGGGTATGTATTTCAAACCATTTTGATTTTTTTTTTGTTTCCTTGTATTGAATTAAAACTTAATGCATTAGTTTTTGTGATTTCAAGGGACCACATAATAAACTAGAAATGGATTATTTTAAAGGTACATGTAAGATCATGCTCATCCGGTAGAAACTGCACAATTTTAAAGGTAAAAAATAAGCCGAATAATTTTTTTCCTAAATAGAATTATAAAATTTATCTACACTTCAGTTTATGAGGATAATCATGGTTATTTAATTGCTTAAGGTTCTCAAAAGAATTAAAAATAAATAAGGTTAGCTCAAATTTTCAATTCAAATTTTTAGGTCTTTCATATTTTTGCGTAAAAAATTGATATGGATGTCATTTCATGATATTTTTCTACCACATTTCACATGGAAATATAATGAATACACACACAAAGTCATGATTTTATTTGACGCCAAACATAGAAATTCATCTCGCATTCTAACATTCTACTTACCACGCAGTCATCGTTTGATAAACATATCCCATATCTTCAAATATATCATTTACATAAAATTTCATGTCATTCAGGTCTGTAGTATTTCAGGTTTTAGTATGTCCCGAATACCGATCCCGATACATTGTTTTGAAAAGAATGAAAAACTCCGAAATTTTCCGAATAGATTATAGTCTCGATAAAACGCGCCTAACACGACATTCTATTACCTTCTTAATTTTTACATTTACGAGTAAAATAAAAAAGATGTAATATTCTTTAAAGGCATAAAACATATTTTTACATGCAAATTTACTTTTAATTCATAAAAATAAGCATAATATTAATTCTTTAAAAAAGAAACTATCCCGCAGAAACGCAGTTACAATATCTAAATATATATCAAATAACGGACTGCCTTCTGGCGGCCCGTCACAAAAGTAATGATATGTATTTGTTATTTTATAATTTCTCTCATAAGAAATAAATATACATGAACAGAATAGATAGCAAATTTCCAATGAAGATTTACACGTATTTGTATTATCGTTTCTGAGTGTATCCATGCAAATGTGATATTGTGGAAACATAAACTATTTAAAAGGCAAAGAAATATTTGATTCCATGCAAAAAAATCACATTATATTTCTTAGGAGAGTGTAGATAGAATGTTTTATCGTTAATGTCCTACGCACCCGGTTTAACGATAGAATGCGTTCCGTATATTGTCGCTGTAGCAAAGAAAATATGGGAGATAACTCTAACTCAGTGCATTTACTATGAAAAATCCCGAGAGTTCCGAATATCAACATGGTGTGTAAATTTGAAGAGAGTAAAGCACGTTGGTGTGAAAGTGTTGAATTCTTCCGTAATATGGGTTAAATTGTTAGATGAAAGGTATTTACATTCTCAAAAAGGTTTGTTATGATTAATTTGACTGTTATTTTCAATGCAACTTCATTAATTTTCTCCAAAATCGTTACGGTATATGGGAGGCATTCTAACTGGTTAGGGCCTGTCCCGAGACACAGTTAGATTATTCTAACTAAGGATATTGTAGTGAGATTAATAGCATTATTGTAGGCTTATATAGCTTTGTTCAATTTTTCAAATAAAAAAACTAAACAAAACAAAATAAAAATAAAAATACCAGAATTATATTCACATTCATTGTTTATTTCAAAAGTACCTTACAATATGAATGTGTCGATGTACCTATTTCGTAAATGTCCGATATGCAATGTCAACCCGTGCACGCACGGGTCAAGTCTAGTATCCAAAAATAAAAACGTCTACCGGGATTTTGCATTGCAAATGAGATGAAAAAGTACCCAGATAATAATGTTGAAAAATTGCGCGAGGACTTCCGAGAATTTCCGAATGGATAAATGATGTCAATGGGATCATCTCGCCCATTTTCGTTGCAGCGTGCAACGGAAAAGGGCGAAGTGATCCGATTGAAATGATGTCAGATTTTCCCAATATAAATCCCCGTAAGAACGTATTTTCGTTCTTATGAAATTCTCTGACGATAAAGAGGGAGCAAGTGAAAGAAGAAATCGGATAACTTTTGCCACATATTGATTTCAATTCATTTTCACTGACAGGTATGTGTATTTATTAAGAAAATCAAGAAGAAGTGATGGAAACGGTAACCTTGGACAGAATATAGCCAACAATTTGATAATACCAAGTATCAACCAAAGGTTTTGCAATGAAACTATGTCAGTTGAAGCATGTATTTAAACTGAAGTAATATATTGTTTATTTGCCATTCATGCTTAAAAGGTACATTGAAAATTATTCACATAATCAAAGGAGGAGAGACCAATTAAAGAATTTAACGACTTGAAAATTTCGTAAAAAGATTTTGAAGCTTTATGTAATGATAATAATAATAATAATAATAATAATAATAATAGATTAATTAGACGTCATCAGACCCTTTCGTGGTTTATTTGCTTCACAAGAAAACAAAATTGTTTACAATTATGAACAGACATAAGATGCACCAGCTTCATTGGGGCTTAGACCAAAAATATTTTTATATGAAATCCACGTAAGCATTTGTACACTGGACAGATAAGAATAATTATATAATAAAAGTGATCTTCAACTAGGTTACATAATCTTCATATACGTGCAGATCTGGCCGTTCCGTTACAGCGGCCTTGCTCTATCAATAACTTGTGGTCTGATCATCTATACTTCGACAAAAAGACAATAAGATTTTCAGGAATATTTTTTCGCAAGTAGAATTATAAGTCAAAGGTGTCAGATAAATATCATTCTATACAATAAACATTTTGGAAATGACTCAAAAATTCATCCCTTTCCTGAAAAAAGCAATTTATTAATATCTGTCTTACCACTCTTAAGAAAACATATATGTTAGATACTGACTGTAAAAGCAAAACTTCAGGTAGACCCAGATATGATATTAATTCTCTAACATTATAATACCAGGTATTTGGAAGCATTTGAGAAACTGTTTCTTCATAAATATTGCGTAATATATACATTTTTCTCTGTTAACCAATTTGTGAACAAGAAGTTTAAAGTACAGTTTAACTTATAAATTCTTTTACAAAAATTTGTGTACTCTTTCAATTTCATCACCTGGATGAAAACCCGAAATCTCTGTGCCGTAGTTAAGAACACTTGATAATGAAATAATGTGACAATTCTGACTTGTATCTGACACATGATTTTAATTGGCTATAAATATACTTGATAAAAATAAATACCCAACAACTTCCCAGTGACACTATTTCTACCAAGTTTATATAATAACTTATTTCTATTCACACTATCGAACGCCAACATTTTTTCATGACGAACCTGTAGGTTTTAGCTCCTTCTTTTCCTGCGCACTGGTTGTACGAGCTAGCTTCAATTTGATTAAATTTTCTTTTTTAAAAATGACTGACTTACATGTCTTCTCTATAGGACACGTTTGTTTTTTAGATTGTTTTATCCATAGGTTTGAAAAACGTTACATGTATCAAAAGAATGTTTTTGTTTTAATAAATAATGTCTTTTATCACAAGAATAAAACGTCTTTAAAATTTAGAATTTAATATCAAAATACAAAAACCTATTGTAATTAATGGGTAAAGTATTATATTTCAGATGTTGCAAAACACAGCTTTTATAAAATGGTTGAACGCTAGCTACAAATAAAGTTCAGCTGCGTTTTGGTATGCGAAGTCGATTTCTGGCCATGTTATTGTAAACATAATCAATAAAAATAATTAGTTTCGAAAATGAATCGCATGAACAATTTCATTACAACATTTATGTTTTTCAAATAAGATTTAACTCCAATTGAAATTCATCAAAGTTTAAGACATGTTGGGTTATCTCAATCGATTTATTTTGAAGTATCATGTTACATGTATGAGTACTCTTTTTTTCCCAGAAGTACATCAAAATAAACTTTATTGTTCGTCTGCCTTGTTAAGATAGCAACGGTTTTCAATTTTAATATATCTGTATTTTTTTTTTTATCTTTGTTGCATAGCTGAAGTATAAAAAGTCCACGATACGCAATTAATTTTTACTAAAAATATATTATTTACCACGGTAGCGCTTTTAAAATCATCAAAATATTTCTGTGAATTAAAACATCACAATTCTATTGCAAAATTAATATCTATATAATAATGAATAGCTTAAAATGTAGCCATCACTTATAGTTACAATTTACTCTCAAACAATTTGCTTTGAATTGACAATTTTTTCATCTTTTGCCATAGTACGGTAACATTTTAACCATTTATGTCTGTCTCGCTTCTTTATAAGTGTATCTTATTTTTAAAAAAACTACGAATCGGTGATTATGCTTGGCATCAAATTATGATTGTCCTATTGAATTCATGCTATATATCTAATTATGTTAAAATAAATGGTTAATTTGTTAGAGTTGTTGCTGTTAAACTGACACATGGCGGACCATAATAATATGATGCAAGCTGTTGGAGAGACAATCAAACCGATTGTTCCCATGAGACATATTTCTCACCTTGTCAAATCCTTATATGGTCTGACCGTGGAGGCTTGCAAAGAATTGGATAGTTATGATGACAAGAACTACCATGTGATCGTTACTGGCCAATCAGACAATCCCTTTATAAACCACCCTGAAGAGGAAGGCTATGTTTTGAAAATACTGAACAAGATGCAGTCCAAAAATCCGCTATTTGTTGGTAATTTCTTTTTCATTTTGATTTGAGTTTTTTAATTCCCATAATAACATTCATAATAACATAATCACATTCATGAAATTATTCATTTCTGATATTGAAGGAAATAGCAGCAACATATCATTTCTCTTTTTATTTTTCAGAAGCGCTGCACACGTTGATGAATCACGTTGCCAAACATGGAATTTCTGTTCCTCACATCGTGAAAAATCTAAAAGGAGAAAATATGTCACTGGAAAAGATCTACCACTCAGAAAACATAACAGGTTATGGTGAAATCATTTAAATTCGTGGAGGACATTTTTGTGGATTGACATTTTTTAAAGGGCTGCCTTGCCATAGTCCGAATAGTCAGTAAATAGGTATATTATTATACCGAAGAGAAAACGTTAGCAGAGTTTGTTGATGGTAAACTAATTCGAGTTATTGGACTTCGAGTGTAGAGGTATAATAAACGATGATAAGTATCTATATTTGCAGATTCCACACCGTTCGATTTTTATATTGTTCGTCTTTTGACATACATCCCTGGAGATACTTTCTTTGCTATACCAATGCATCCAAAGAGTTTATACAACATTGGTAAATTCCTCGGAAAATTTCACAATGCAATGGAGGTAAGTTTGAAAAGATAATAATTTGTAAATGCCCCTGAATATCTTGAAAAAGAATCAGTTTTACTTTCCATTTTACATGCCAAGTTAGAAAAGTAACTTTCAAAATTCTTTAAAAAAATATTTGATCATTTTGATTTGATTGCAAGGTTAGGTCTCGGTTTTTAACTTTCTCCTAAACATTGGGATGAATTTAGCCAATCCTATAAGAGATATACTTTAATTTTAACATCATATATGTTTCTCTTCTTGTTTAAAAAGACAATGCGAAAATGTCTATCAGATACATGTAGTATAGGAAAGGAGGAATGAGCATATTAATACATTGAAAATATATATGGTTGAATCGGGAATCGAACCCGAGATCCCTTCAACTCAGGAGCTCTACCACTGAGCTACCCTGGCCAATATCAACGGTTAATTCTACATTCCTCCTTAAATAGTCTTCGTCCCCGAAGACACAACACAAGTTGATCTTGGCATGACCTTTTAATCATATTTTTGGCCTGTACAAGGAAGGTCAAGGCACTCTCTGTAATAGGAAGGGATGAATGACATATAAATACAGCTCGCTCTACAACTGAGCTATCTTATCCGGTACCCATGGTCCATAAAGCCCCATCTAATACAAATATTAAATTGGGGTGAATAAATAAATTGACTTGTTCGAATCTAATTCTAATTTTTGTGTATATTTCTTAACTAAGTCTTCTTAAATTCTTGGATTTTTTATACTATGAAGAAGTCATACTCTGCAATTGCCTCCATTTTAGATCAGACTTTTTTTTTCTCTGAAATTACGATCTTATTGCAGAATACCCCTCACAAAGACATCTTTACCAATGAATGCCAATGATGTTTGTTATTTCTTATTAAACGCAGGGTTTTCATCATAAATCATTTGACTCCTATACATTGTTATGGAATTTGTCCGAAGTTGAGCGCGTAAAGGAATTCTTAATTGGAGTACAAGACGAGAAAAAGAAAACACTAGTCACAGAAATCATCAACTCATTCAACAAAGAAGTCGTCCCAAAATACCACAAGCTTACAAAAAGTATGCCGGTTCTTTTAACCTTAAAACTGATGAATATTTTTCGTGAAAGAAAACCCCCACATGTATGATATGATTCTGATTTCAGGCATAATTCATGGAGATGTGAATGAGCGTAACATAATAGTTCAAGAAATTCCAGGACAGAACGGTGGGTCGGGAGAACCACGTATTTGTGACGTCAGTGCACTCATTGACTTCAATGACGCGGTGTCATCGTACACTGCGTTCGATGTCGCGATCTGTATTGCTTACATGTCAATCAAATGTAAGGAATTTGACCAGCGTGACGTAGGAGGCCATGTTCTGGCGGGTTATTTATCCGTGCGAAGTATGAATGATTCTGAGAGAGAGGTTTTAAAGGTCTGCGTCTGTGCCAGAATTGCCCAGAACCTTGTAATGGGTGCCTATACTTACTATATGAATCCTAGCAATGTTTATGTCCTTAATACTGCAGCACGGGGATGGCCGCTTGTCTCAAAGATGTGGGAAACTCCGCAACATGAAATTGATGCTCGATGGAACAATATCATAAAGAAATATGAAAATCAGTAAAATTGGCTTTGAATTCATAATAAAGTATATTTTATAAGAAATATTTGGACTACACATGTAGTAGCAGAATGTTTTTATTTACCTTTTTAATACATGAAGTTCTTAAAATACGAGAAATTGGTGGTACGCAGAATTGTGGGTCCGAATCTGGGAGCAGTAGTTCGAATTTGTCTTTGCCAAGGCGTTGTCGTTATAACTCGAAGTGCTTGCCGGCGCTTTTAAAATTTAAGATTCACAATTTTATCTACATGTATTTTATGTGGTATGTGATAAGGTGTATTTTTTATTCATAATGTGTACAGCTTGTTAATTTCTGTTGTGAATAGATATATGAAATGTTTCTAATCTATCTTTGTAGTTGTTAATTAAATTACGATATTTTACATTATAAGTTTTATTCATTCTTTTTTGTCTAGATTCTAAAATTCAGCTAGTCCAGTTTTTAATAGTCAATCCCTTAATAGCATAATAATTCACCGCAATTAGAGGGTAGGTATAGATACTAAAAATTGAAACATTTATATCGTTTCTGATCCAAAAAAATGTAAACATACTGTAATGATTCGCATGTCATGATTTTACAAAATTAACATTTCTTTTTATCGGAGAACGATGGATGATACACTGTTTACATTTAGTACACCCAGTCGTGGTATCTTACTCCATTTAAGGAGGCTGGGTCAGTGGTCAACAAATTACCAATCGTATAATTATTATATATCTTAATCTTTAAGATATGATAATTTTTAAGCTATAAACTATTATTTGGTATAGACAAATTCCAGAATTATATCATTTTTAGCTTTGAATGAATATTTTTATATCGCTAAAGAATAAGATGGAACATTCTTTTCAAGATCAAAATATTCTAAAAATGACTAAAAGCATCCAGGCTTAGGCATCCCAATCCAACTTCCAGTATTCACAATTCCCCTATCGCCTATATGTTCTTTTATTAAAAATTCACATCTTCAGTGTACTGTATATCCACCATTGTCATCGAATATGGTGATATCTGTGTTGATATCACGGGGTTCAGTCAGATGTTGAACCACAAAATGGGTGACTGTTATTTACTGATAAAAATATATTTGAAATATATAAAACTAGAATGTTCTTTCTCTTGTGTTTTTTCTTAAAAAGAATATTCACATTTTCCAGTGTCTTTGTCTGTGTCTTTGGTAACGCTAGGAATCAACTTTGTAATATATCGTTCAACATATTTCAATGACGTTAGGGCGCAGGCGGGGTTTTCATAACTTTACGAAATGAAAATAAAGTATAAATGTCAATAATTTAATTTTAATCGTACAATTCTTGAAAGTTATATAAATATAAGTAACAAGAAATAGGTTTTAAAAAAATATAATAAGGTAGTCATTACGGTCGGAGCGTTATCAAATCTATCATAAAACCCTTCGGACTTGGTTGGATTTGAGCACGCCCCGACCGTAACGATCACCTAATAATACTTAAAGAATGCTTCCCTATTTCTTTAAGTAAACAACGTGAAGCTCTATCCTCAGCTTGAGATAACATTTACTAGTGAATGATAATTACATATTTAGTTCCACAACTCGATCCTACCAGTAGTTTCATGACTTTGATTATTTCCTTACCAGATTCGAAACTCGCTAGAAATCGTGAATATTGTATGTTTCCAATTTAAGCGATCGGTTATATAAATGGTGGTGTCCTTGCCTTTGATTTCACAGTTAACCAAACCTTTCTAGGGCCAATGAGAAGATGATTGGCTTGAGAAGGATTCAATGAACACAATAATAAAATCAAAGATCTATCTGTAAAAAAACATTTGAAAAGGTTACTATATGGTTATTTTTGTCAACTCTTCACTCTGAATGTTTCTGCTTTGTTTGATTTTAAAATGATGAACTAAAACACATAGCTGAATCGAAATTGGTCATTTAATAACAAAATGACGATAATGGTTATTTGTTGAAAAAGAAGAACAATAAGTAATTCTCAGAAATTTCTATAAACGATAACTAATTAAATAGTGATACTTGTTGTGATGAAATAAGAGACAATCGCCTATTGGGGTTTGGGAAATCTCTGTATATTTATCTTAAAATATATAAACATTGCACTATAATACCGGTAAACAACAAATATACAGTTTTAAAAAATGCTAAAAAATGCGATATAAACATCTGATATGCGATTGCTGCATATACACAACTATTAAGTCTACCTTTTTATAAATACCGTCTCTAAATATATATATTCAAATGATTGAACATAAAAATTTTATATTTATTCATTTATTCTGAGCCAACTCGCTTTATGTTTTTCATTCTCATGAATAATTCATGCCCTATTCCGATTGGTTCCCTCACATTTTTGAAACGGACACTCACCAATTGCGTAAAGCTTACATGTACGTAATTGAACGTTTTTCTTAGATGATTTTCGTTTTCATTACAAAAATTTTGAGGTCTCACGTTCTGAATATGATAAATCATAAAAAAGAGAAAAGTCATAGCTTTGTAAGAATAACATCTTTTGAGTTTAGAAAATGGAAAAAAAAGAAATAAAAAACAATAGAACTTTTAATATTATTAATATATAAGTCCATTTTTACAGATTTTCATATTCCTCTATGATTTTGTTCCACCTTGCATCAATGTCATGTTGCGGAGTTTCCCACATCAATGATGCAAGCGGCCATCCCCGAGCTGCAGTATTGAGAACATAAACATTACTAGGATTCATATAGTAGGTATAGGCACCCATTACAAGGGACTGGGCGATTCTGGCACAGACGCAAACCTTCAACACTGCTCTCTCAGTATCATTCATACTTCGCACGGATAAATAACCCGCCAGAACATGGCCTCCTACGTCACGCTGATCGAATTCCTTACATTGAATGGACATGTAGGCAATACAAATAGCGACATCGAACACTGTGTACGACGATACCGCATCATTGAAGTCAATGAGTGCACTGACGTCACATTCACGTGGCTCTCCGGATGCAACTTTCTGTCCTGGAATGTCTTGAATTATTACGTTACTCTCATTCACATCCCCATGAATAATGCCTGAAATCAGAATCATAATTATTATACAGGATATAATGCATAAGTCTTTTAGACGAATTTTTTTATCAATTTCGATTCAAACATCGTCGGAACCCACGTTTTTTTTTTTATCCGTTACACTGTTTTTACGGGTTTTCTATTCCTTACACTGCTTTCAACGCAGTGTAATGGATAGAAAACCTGTTGGTTTCAGCGATGAGTTTCAAAGAACCTACTTTTTCTAAGCTTGTGGTATTTTGGGACGACCTCTTTGTTGAATGCGTCGATGATTTCAGTCATCAGTGCCTTCTTTTTCTCGTCTTGTACTCCAATTAAGAACTCCCGTAAACGCTCAACTTCGGTTAAATTCCATAAGAATGTATACGAATCAAAGAATCGATGGTGAAAATCCTGTATTTTGATGAAGAAAAAAATCATTTGTATTCAATGGTTAACATGTCATTATGTATCCTGGGAGTATTTTAGCAATAATTGTTATTTTCTGAGAGAACGTAACGTTTTAGTGGAAAGTAAAACCGATTCTATTTCAAGACATTTAAAGACAAATAATACAATTAACATATATTAAGTTTTATATTTTAAATATTCCTAGTTACCTCCATAGCATTATGAAATTTTCCAAGGACTTTACCAATGTTGTACAGGCTCTTTGGGTGTATAGGTTTATTATAGAAAGTCTCTCCAGGAATGTACGTCAAAAGACGAACAATATAAAAATCGAACGGTGTGGAATCTGAAATGTAATAAATACAAACTCAATTAAAAGACCTTTCATTGTGAACTTCTACAACGTATTTATTTATATGTATTATGCTTTCTTCATTCTGCATCTTCTTTCAAGATACAGCAGAATCGGCAATATTTGCGGAGGCTCGATTTTCGTGGATTTCGTTAGCACATTTAACTCACAAACGAATTTAGAATCAAAGTCTTTATTAATTTCACAAATTTACGAAATACTGCCCAAAGAATTTTTCAATATTGTCAATACACAAAATTTCGGGCCCAACGAATTTAAATGATTCCATAGTAACCTGTTATGTTTTCGGAGTGGTAGACCTTTTCCAACGACATATTTTCTCCTTTCAGATTTTTAACAATGTGAGGAACAGAGATTCCAATTTTGGCAACGTGATTAATCAGCGCGTGCTGTGCTTCTGAAAATGAAATCAAAGTGTTGCTGTATCAGATCAATGCGTATAATTTAATGAAAGGAATTAAATATTTTCAAAAACAAAATAAAAAGGATAATTAGTACCAACAAATAATGGATTTTTGGACTGCATTTTGTTCAGTATTTTCAAAACATAACCAACTTCTTCCGGATGCTTAATATAGGGATTCTCTGACTGGCCAGTAACGATCACATGGTAATTCTTGTCGTCATAACTGTCCAATTCTTTACAAGACTCCACGGTCAGACCATATAAGGATTTGACAATGTGAGGAATATGTTTTATGGGAACAAACGGTTTGATTGTCTCTCCAACATTTTGCATCATATCATCCTGATCCGCCATGTATCAGTTTAACAGCAATGATTCTAAGAAATAAACGATTCCGTTTTATTAACACATACAAATATATAGATGAATGCAATAAAATAAAAACAATTTGATGGTCAAACATATTTACTAATTTTTAATTTAGATACACTATGGACAACCTTTAAATTTTGAAATTGTACCGTTTACCATGGCAAAAGATGAAAAAAAAGTCAAGGAAAAACTAAATATAAGTGATGGTAGCAATTTCAGCTATTCAAGAAGATATTTACAAAATATTTTAATGAAACATTTTCTTGAGTAATGATAATTATTAAAACGTTTCAAAAAGTATTTTTTAAAAATAAAAAAACCAATGTGGATTATTTATAAATTATTATAACAAAAGTAAAAACCGTTCATATAAACCAAGACAGAAAACTACGAAAAGTTTTGTTCAATTTGGTGTACTTTTCAAAAATTAGATTATTCATACATGTAACATAATACTTCAAAATAAATCGATAAATCGACCTATAACATATAATCGATTTTGATGATCTTCAAATGGAGTTATATCTTGTCAAAATGAATGTTGTTCATGCGAATTATGTTTCTATCGACAATTTGTACATGAACAGAAATCGGTATCGCATTCCAATAAAAAACTGAATTTAATTGTAGTTTCTAACCATTTTCGGTATAGAAGCGGTGTTTTGCAACATCTAATGTAAAACTGTACCCATTAAGGGGGATGTTAGGCCATCTTGTACATTAGATAATATAAATGTAAACATTTCTTGAACTGGCTTGTTTCTGCCCAAAACTGTTCTCAAAAGATGAAAAAGCAATAAATATGAGGTTCTGCATGTTGTTTTGTATGCAAATTACGCATTCAAGAACACAACAATACCTTTTTAATCATCTAGATCAGCTGTAGAACTGCGCAGCTGCAGACTTATTTTGAAGGTTTAAAAATCTGCAAAAATAAGAAAGGGGTTCATTAGTGTCCTCTGTACAACCATTTGTTGAGAAAAGGGTCAATGAAAAAACTTTAATGTAATCTCCATATAAACATGACAAAAATATCTCGTGCGAATTGATGGTTTTTGAGACCCATTTTAAGAATAGGGTACCCTCTTTTGAGACAAAGTTACAACTTAAATAAGCAAGCTTTGACCTTTTCCTGGGACAACAAATGGTTGTAGAGTTGCCACTAATGACCTCCTTTCATATTTTTTCAGATTTTCAAACCTTGAATTTAAGGCTGTAGCTGCGCAGTTCTAAGTGATTAACAAAGACATTGTTCTGGACTTGTAAGCATAATTTGCATACAAAACATCATGAATAAACCAATATTTATTGCTTTTTTTAACTTTTGACAATATGTTTTGTCAGTTTTGGGCAGAAACAAGCCTATTCAAGAAATGTTTACATATTTATTCTCAAATGTACAAGATGGCCGCACATCCCCCTTAATATCTCGTGTGGACTGATAGTATTTGAGACCCATTTTAATAATAAAGTACTCTATTTGAGACAAAATTAAAACTTAAAAATTAAAAAAATGGGCATTTTCTCAACAAATTGTAGAGTGGACACCAATGACCTCCATTCGGTTTTTTAAATCTTCAATGTAACTGCGCAGTTCTGAGTGATTAACAAGGGGCATTGTTTTGTATTTGTGGCATACAAAACAACATGTAAAACCTTAAATATATATTATTTTAACAGTAACTTGATCCAAAGGTCGGATCACGTCTCGTTGCCAGGCGCGGATCATCAGATCAAAATCGACGCTTCCCGTCTCGTTTTCATTTCGCCAACCCAACCCCCAACCATTAAAATGTATAAGCCTAAACTTATCAGAGTACGATGTCATTGTGTAAACACATTGAAATGACCGAGGTTTTAATAAAACAACATGTTTACCTCAGTATAAATGCCCACTTCAATGGACATAGTTTATAACCTTTGGTAGATAGTTAGTATCATACAACATGCGACTTACTTGTGAAGTAAGTGTTACTTTAAAAGATTTGCATTAAGTTTTAATTCATAAAGCTATTATTCCAAATATAATATAAAGCTAATATATTGCATAAAATAAAAATATAGTCACCATATGTTGAGTTTTTCTGAACCAAGAAGAAACGAATTAGCGAAATACTTACATTATGCTAAGTCCTGAATGTTCTTTCCCGGGTCGGGGCAAAGGTGCATTTAAAATATTCCCCTTGTCGTGTTTATTAACCTATTGACTAGGCACGCGATGAGGCCTGCAAACGGTAGAAATAGGTTAACCTGACTCGTATCTGGTTCACTGGAGGTCATTGACATCAAGACTTTTAACCTGGGCTTTTGTGTTTAGTATACACCTAGATGTGTTCAGTTTTCCACCATTATTGAATCGACCGTTGGTAGCATTTGCTTAATTGTCATCAGTTAACTATGGTAGCAGTTGGTCAGCTTTCTTTCACATATTTTACTTTCTAGTATCTAAATAGTAAAAGATTTTTTACTTATCTAAATGCTAGTAATAAAAGGTTAATTCTCTTAGGCGCATGTTTAATGCGTTTATGAAGGCAAAAAGGAAAATACATAACCCACGTTATAATCATCCAGTCACACGAATTTTACAATATTGATAGTCTCATCTTCACAATGCACCTAACTTATTTGCTAAACGTCCAAAAATAGAGATTATTTTCTATGAATAAATGCCATTCAAAAATGGTCACTATATGATCAATGCAGCCGCATTCCCTTGACACCAGAACTCTTGGCCTAGAGATAGAAATATTCACAATATTGGTACTCCTAATCATTTACAAATGTAGTTATTTTGCTTCTACATGCCTAGTAGAAAACAAGAAAATTTTTAAAGAATACATTTGTATTCTCCGTATGGTTAACAGAACCCTACCATTATACTTCATCACATAACAAACAGATAGGACCACAATATATAACGGATACAATATGACTTAATAGGTTTATTACTGACCGTCTACAGAAAAAGGTTGGGTTGCTAAAGTCCGTTGAAGGCGATGTAAAGCCGAGCTGCTTTCTATGGACCTTAAATAACAACCCAACATATATTTCTGTAGGCATTCATTAACAAACCCAATAACATATATATATATATATATATATATATATATATATATATATATATATATATATATATAAATGTACAACATTTTTTTCTGAAATCCAGGAACACCTATAAAAATGTTACCAATATTTGAAAAAGGTAGAAAAACTCTTCTTGACCCTCTTAACAACAACTCAACAAAATTATAAGATAAACTTGTTTGTCATTCCCATTCCAAGATAGCACATCCTAAGATACTCCCAGTATTTTCAGTACTTTGATTGACGCGTTATGAAAACAACAGATGCTGTAAGGATTATTAAGGGGTAATTCAGTACAATGTAGGTATGCAAACATTAACATTCGTAAGTATCGACTTCAACCAAAGGATTTGTAAATTATATGCTTATGGTACATACAAGTCGGCGGTCGGGGTACCCGGTGCAGGCATAAACTCGGGGATTAAACACTTAACATCTACTTACTAAGTGCTGATAGACCTACAGTTTATTGTAAAAAGAAATCAAATTACATACTTGTATGTTCATTTTGCTATTTATTGTGACTAACTTTTGTGCAAGTGTCACTAGTTTTTTTTTTATTGAAACACGGAGATAGTACAAATATATTTACCAAGCAATAGACATCTGACTTCGTAGGTATATTGAAATTTGACGTATAAGAGGCGCAACGAATGTACATCCAATTGGTTGGAATCCCCGAAAAAGACCATGGCAAAAGATGAAAAAATGTCAAGGAAAAACTAACTGTTTGAGAGTAAATTGTAAATAAAAGTGAAGGTAGCATTTTCAGCTATTCAAGAAGATATTTACAATTTTTTTTAATGAAACATTTTCTTGAGTAATTATAATTTTTAAAACGTTACAAAAAGTATTTTTCAAAAATAACATATCAGAAATAAAGAATATTTATCCCCCCCCCCCCCCCTTCGAAGGATGGAGGGCATATTGCTTTGCTGCTGTCCGTCTGTCGGTCCACCAGCAGTTTCCGTTCATTTCTTCGCAGGGGTTGCACATATTGAAAAGAAATTTGGTATACAGATTTATCATAATAACATCTATACTCTGTCCCAAGATATCCTGGATTCACATTTTGCTTAATTACTCGATATTTATAAATACCTCAGGGTTCAAACGATGTTCATTCAAAAGTATGAAAAATTTCCAAGATATTTCCGTTGAAACGCCCCCTCTAGCTGATCATGTTTCAATACACGTCTAAAAAATGTCTACGGGGATTTTGTATTGAAGCAGACCCGGATGATAACGTTGAAAAATTGCGCGAGGTATTCCGAGTGACTTCCGAATGGAGAAAAGATGTAAACATTCCCCATTATAAATCTCCGTAGGAAATCTGTTTTCGTTCCTGTGAACTTTTATGAGTGAAAAATGATAATGTGTCAATGAAGATATCTTGGAAATTTTCCCTTTCATCGATTTCAATAGCACTTCTTTCACAAGTATGTGTATTTTCATTCAAAATCGGACAAATGTGCTGCATAAATATCTTGGGACAGAGTGCAGGTTAAGTTCGATTATGGGTTTCATCGAGCCATTTTCGACAGTTATACTCCTTGGACGTAGATAAAAATTCCAATGATTTGCAGTTTCCGTTCATTTTCTTTGCACATATTGAAATGAAATTTGATATTCAGATTTATCATTGTAATAACTAGGTAAAGTTCGATTATGGGCGTGATCAAGTTATTTTCGACAGAGTTATGCCCCTAGGACGTAGAAAATTTCCGATTATTTGCAGTTTCCGTTCATTTTCTCGCAGAGGTTGCACATATTGAAAGGAAATTTGGTATACAGATTTATCATAAAAATATCTAGGTCAAGTTCAATTATGGGTTTAATCAAATTTTAATAATATCTAGGTCAAGTTCTACTTTGGGTACGATCGGGCTTTTTTTGATAGAGTTATCTGCTTTGGACTTGGAAAAATTCCAATTATTTGCAGTTTCCGTTCATTTTCTTCGAAGATGTTTCCAGGGGAGGGGGCATAAGTGTTTCACAAACATCTCTTGTTTAAGTTTAATTTCCGTTCGTTTGTAAGGTGTTTAAAACATAGGAGCAACGAGGCGCGTTAAAATAACGTTGCGATAATTTTGTGGATGCGCCAGGTCACTGGACGAAGGCAAATTTGTCAGCCTACCAAGAATGATCTAATGATGCCACGGACTAGAAAGTTTTCACATTAATAAACTGTATCCTGGTTTACGTTTTGGTGAATTTTCAATGTTTTATCTATTTTCACAGAGGAATAAGACCAAATGTCTCAATAATTTCTGAACAGCCCTCGTATGCCGATATCCTTGCAAAAAGATCTTTCAGTCTAAATATAATGGTCTCCTGGTGTTGAGTTAGTTGAACTTTCTGGATTAGTACGATCAATTCCCCTTCTGTTGTCTTCAGTGATATTGCCAAAGGCATGTTTCCATTTTTTCGATAGACCAGTAACTGCCCCGGAGTCATCGCATTAACTGTTTCTTATGCATGATTTGCATGGAACAACCCTTCGCTAATTGGGATCTTGCCTTTATAAACAACCAAAATTTCTTATGCATGATTTGCATGGAACAACCCTTCGCTAATTGGGATCTTGCCTTTATAAACAACCAAAATTTCTTCTCAAAGTTAGTTCATTGCAGTTTTAAGAATAAAGCTGGTTCCATATTTCCTCCTCCATCAAAGATTTGGTCTCTTTTTGTGTCTGTTCAGCTGCGTAAAGATGTCATCATAGAGGATTGCGTCTTATCAGCTGGAATATCTACGCTGATGACGAAATTCCCAAGATTGACACCCTCCCTCGATATGGTGGACTCACAATGTTCTTGTCCTTTCCACATCGACATTTAACTTCACAGTTTCGTTCATCAGCTGTTCATATATTATACAGTAGAAGTCCTTATCAATATCTTTAGTTTACGGTAATCTGCCTTTTTTAAATGAATAATCAACAATTTCCTTCATCTTGCATAACATTTTTCAAGCTTTAATGATAGTTTTTGAAAAAAACATAATTCATATTGCCAGAGTTGTGTGAATTACATTAGAACGCAAAATGTTTTGGGACCTTAAAAGCGCCATATCATAATCTAACCATATCAAACACTATACCCTTTCACATTTCGTTAGAGGAACATGTTATTGCTACATCTATAGATCCATCATGCCTGTGTCTTCAATATACATGTACTGCATAAAAAGGAACACAATTTTTTCTCCGATAGATTAAACCTTACCATCGATTCAATGAATGCTAATCTTTCATAAACAAGAAAGGGATTAACTCAACACAAAAAAAATCATTTTTTTTTTATAAATATTGTCGAGAATAAAATAATATAAATTTCATTATTGGTCACACAAAACCTTGATTTCTTTTGTATGACTGACATTGCAGCTTTGTAGATTTCGAAATTCCATTACTGATTTAACAAGACTTTTCACAGATACTAAAGTTTGGTAGTATGTACATTCAGTATTTAAAAATACAAACAATTTGAGATATACTTTCACTTTATTTCATGACAATTTCCCATAAATACTATTTACAGCATAAAAGTTTCAGATTTTAAACAAAGCCTGTTGAAAAATAATTATCTTGAACATTGTTAATTCTGAACATGCATTGAACACATATTTGGTGGCAATTGAACACATATATATATATATCTAAAAGACAGACATTGTGAATATAGATCAAAAATATAAAAATCTTTACAAAAAATTTCAAAATCATGATAGATTTCTTTTCTTCGGCAAAACTGGAAATTTTTTAACTTTCATGATTCCATTTTCATTCTGCTCGAAGAGTATAGCAATAAATTGTTTCATCTGTATTGATTCTTTACCAACCATTATAGTACAATAAGAGAAACCATACTATATCACTTCAGAATATTCCTCTCTGTTAGATGAATGTAATTTTGGTGTGAGCCTGGTTAGTTTGCCAGACATTGAGTTCCTCATACTCTTCTATACAGGCGTCTACCTGGTCAGGTTTGAATCCCTTTGACACACATTGCTCCATCACTTCCGAGATCTTTACGGACCGCAGTCCCTTCGTGGGAGCCATTTCCCTGACGATGCTGAAGATCTGATCTGTTACATTATGAGCCCTATAAGTACAAGATGAATTTGTTGTAAATGATAGATATATTGAATTTTTTATAATCAAAGCAAGACTTGGTGAAAAATTTACAAAATCCATATTTGCCTTTAACATAAACTTCTACTAACAAGTGAATTTCTTTAGAATAAACCAAGAGTAAATAATACTTGGGCAGGTTGAGCATCTCATATGGCTATAGTTTCCTTTCTCAGATTTGGTCATTTTGTGTACCACAATGTAGTGGGGGCACAATGTAGTGAGGGCACTTTTTTTGTAATCTACAAGTTTCTTTACCTATTGTGCATCTCATGGGCTGGGTTGAGCGAGTCCTTTGACATCTCCATCAGCCTCATTGCTTCGTTGACATCTTCCTTCTCCACTGCGTCTGCCAATCGCAGCCTGGCAAGGGCGGTGGACAGACGGAGGATGGCCAGCAGGGTTCGGGCCGAGGTGAATGTGGTGTCCTTGCTATTCCTGGCCTCCTTCCTCATTTCTACGTAAGCACCGGTGATGTAATCGGACAAGTTCTCTGGAATCACTGGCTGCTTCTTCTTACATAGAGCTATGTATCGTCTATAAAAATGATAATATCAATGTTATTCAGGCAAAAAGTACCCAGTGATAAAAATTCAGGTGTGAGCTTGATGTATCATCTATCAAAATGATTTTATCTGTGAAATTTAAGTGAAATGTACTCAGTACCAAATATTTAGTGGTAGGGTGTAAAACCATTCAACTGAATAAAATAAATCAGTGCACACTTCATGTACCGGTAGACAAAATCAAATCACTTAAATATACCTCATGAGCTTCATGTCCAAGGGAGTGAACTGTGCTGGTGGCTGGACATTGTGCTGATGGACATAAGTAATGTGTTGAGCGAGCCTCAAGTCATTCTCTCGGTCTGCCTTATCCTGTATCAGCCACAACAGGTCAAACCTTGACAGAAGGGCTGCAGGAAGCTGAATGTTCTGTTCAATGGACTTCTTAGGGTTGTAACGACCGTAAGCTGGATTTGCTGCTGCCAGAATGGAGACCCTTGCGTTGAGACTTGTCATGATGCCAGCCTAAATGTAGGAAATATGTAATAGTGCATTCTAAACGTACAACTTATATCAATAGGAACATTTTAATAATTCTTACTATTTTCAACATTTAATATGTATTTGTAATTGGCATTCAAGTACATACTTTGAATTATCCGAGTTGTTACTGAGCTTGCTCTTAATGGCTTACCTTGGCTATTGAGATGGTTTGCTGCTCCATGACCTCGTGGATCGCTGTCCTGTCAGCCTCCATCATCTTGTCAAACTCGTCAATACAACACACTCCCTGATCGGCCAGCACCAGGGCTCCCCCCTCCAGAGTCATCTCCCCTGTGATGGGGTCCTTCATTACTGCCGCAGTCAAACCAACACCTGACGATCCCCTCCCTGTGGTGTACTGACCTAAACATTTACAAGTAATGTTATTGCAAATAATTCTTACAAAATAACATTAAAATGTAACTTTTTTTTATCATGGGTGAGGAGAAACTTATTACTCATTAGATCCACCTAAATTGTTTTTCTAGCTTAACACATTTTGACCAAGAAAATACCGAAAAGCTTTTAAATTCATTCTAACTTTCATCTTTATACAAAGCTTATTTTTTCTAAGGAATTAAAAATGGCAATAACCATCTTACACATTTCAAATATTGTCCAAGAAATTATTTTAATTCAAATTTAAACAAAGCAGAGAGAAATCTAAACAGATTTCTTTTTCTAAACAGAATTCAAATTTTAACAAAGCAGAGAGAAATCTAAACAGATTTCTTTTTCTAAACAGAATTCGAATTTTAACAAAGCACAGAGAAATCTAAACAGAACTTCTCTATCTTGTATTTCAAATTTTTAATAACAGTAGATGTTGCCTATTCAGATGTTATGATAGTTTATTTTAATATCTTACTTCTAGGGGCTAGCCTATCAATGTATGAGAGTAGCTGGGATTTGGCCACACCAGGATCACCCATCAAGCAGATGTTGATGTTGCCTATTGAATAACAAAATTCATTGAATATGTTAATGTTGTTTTATGTATTGTAAACATTTAAAAATTGTAAACATTCATTGAATATATTTTCTTTTTCAAAACTAAGTTACAGAATGCTATATATTTGTCACCTTACCTCTGATTTTCATTCCCCTTGGAGACTTGTCCACACCCCCTACCAGCAGCAACAACAGGGCTTTCTTCACATCTTCATGGCCGTAGATCTCGGGAGCGATACTGCTGGCCAGTTTGTCATAGAAGTCGTCCTCCGCTACCTGTTTGATTTCATCCTCTGTCAATTCCTCTGCTCCAAGTTCATCATCCTCTGTTTTGTTCATCTTCACAACTCTCTGAATTAAAATCATTTAAATAAGACAAAGATGTTAAGTATGCTAAACAAAACAAACATTCATGACAACAGACTGGCATGTTTTAACGATTTTTAGTAGTAAACTCAGTATCAAGTAGAATGTACTCACGTGAGCCTCCAAGTAAGTTTCTGATAGGAGTCCTTGCTGAACTTGTCCAAACCCTTGCTTCATCAAAGGCAAAAACACCTTGGTATTGTTAAAGAAAATTTTAACACAGTCTACACTAATGTTGCTTTCCTAATCAAAGTTTTGATCCTTTTAAAAGCAAGCAATAATTTACAACATAAGATCAAGGGGTGTACAGCGATCAATACCAAATGACCCTGGCTACCAGTATTTGAGGCTGTGCTGCACTAGCCTGCCTCGCCAGTAAATGTACCACCTTTACTAGTAAACTAATAAGTTCAAGTATTAAACCTTTAAATTTTGGTTAGTACCGTAAAGTCTCATGTTTAATACGCACTAGTGTATAATACGCACCCCCAAAAGTTGGCAAAAATATGGTGAAAAAACAGCAGGTCCTATGTATAATACGCATCCAAAAAAATGTCAAAATCAACGGCCGACATTTCCCAAAAACTATCGATGTTTCATGATAATTTTATAATCAAGCGCAATTTCTGTAATTTTGTGATTGGAACATAGCTCAGACGATGAAAATCAACGGCCGCCATTTTCCCAAATAACTATCGATGTTTAATGATAATTTTATAACCCAAGCGCAATTAATGTAATTTCGTGATCGGAACTTGGCCCAAGCGATATTAGAGTCAAAGTCTCACCAAAAAAACCACACAAGCCGTTTTTATCGTAATGAAATCCAAGCACAATTAATTATTTGATCATCGTTATAATTGATGTAAAGCGTACAATGTGCAAAAGAAAATTAAATGGCCGGAGTTAAAAAAAAAAAATCTGATGTTTTTTTATCTTACAATTTTACATAAAAAGGACGGTATGATTTACATGTGAGGTATCAAATATCATTTGACACTTCCTAAAGAAAGAGTTTCTTATACGACAGCGAAGAAGTTGAAGATCATCAATTATGTAGAGAAGAACGGCAACCGAGCCTAGTGCTTAAAAGTAATAATGTTTGCAGATCTAAACCAAGCAACATCAAGAGAAATGATTTAATTGATTAATTATAGTCAAACTCTATGATTGTTGTTAAATAAACATTGTGAAGAAACGTATGTATGTCGTATATCGTCATTATCAAGTCGTACAAATGATCAATGTATTTTTAGCAGTGTCTTCGTTTAACTGCATAACTGGACACAAAGTAATCAAGTTAAATAAAATCATAATAATTGCAAATCTTCCTGCACTTGAAAACTTGAAAACACCCTGTGAAGTCCGACACAAGACAGGTGCATGCTTTTGACACCGGAAATTGTTAAACAAACATTGACGACGCGCCGAGTCAACAGGTGGCTGCTTACGTAATGGCGAATACACTGGCAATAACTTGTTTGATGCAAGGAATAGTGGTGAGAGAGGATAAATATTTCAATACATGGAAATAAAACAAAGAATAAGGTATTTCTGACACAGTAAGTTTAGTATACGCTCATACAACTTGCATAACACGCGATATCGGCAGTCATACTCCCGCGGTATCCAGAATCACGGCCTGAAAAAATGGGGTAAAATTTTGGTCCTATGTACAACACGCACCCCCCACTTTTGATCAAATTTTGGCTGGAAAAAAGTGTGTGTTATACACGCGACTTTACGGTAATATTGTTACTGCCACTAGCCCCATAGCTTTATTAGCTTTTTGTAGCAGGATTAGTAACCTACCATTAATTAGTAATTTAAATATTGCTTCTAACCCCTGGGCTAAAGTAGACATTTTTTACTCCAGTTAACAGATCTCTACCTGTTTATTTAAATATGATACATAGACATGAAGGATACACCTGTGATGCTGACATGGTCTCCTGGCAGGGCACACCTGGTGGTTTCTCCTCGGCAGATCACTGTCAAACTCCTGGGTATGTTTCCTACAGGGACTTGATCACTCTGCAATAAAGGGAAGATTAATTACGTAATTGTCATTTTCCTAATCAGACTGGTTTGATTCTCTTCATACTTATCTTTCTGTTTTTTAAATATTGCAAGTATTTTAACTCATCTGATTCCTAGTCTTGTGTGATAGAAAAAAAATGCCATTTTGAAACATAGAAATGATTTACATCAACTCATAAAATAATATTTGAAATATTTTCACTTAATATTTAATTCATGCTATTCATAATTGTAGCAGATATTTGGATGTCTTGCTTTGCTGATGAGTTTAAATTATATTGACATCATCCGAGTAATTCCAAATTGAACTATTCTATTATTAGAGAAAGATTGCACACAATGCTACATGTATATTAAGATGATCCACAAAATTCAAATATAAATACATGTATCTGATGTATTGATGATCATTTTTATGATATCAATGTGGCTTTTCTGTTTTTATTTTCATAAATTAATTTACTCACATGTTCTTGTATCTTTATTTCTTGGAACTTGACAAATTTTGATCCTCTACTTTGTAAATATAACCGGCCACCAGATCTGTTTGTGGTGCATTCCTGACTTGGGCACATGATCAAAGGCATGAAAGACGGAGAGTTTATCTGTAAAAATTAAATGCAACACCTTTACCATATACTGTCATTCTTTGTTTACCAATAATGCAAGTCATACAACAATAGACAACCACAGATAGCTACAGGTCACCAGAATGACCGAGTATCCTGAAAATATAACAATGTAAATGGATAAAGAAATGTTTGTTTACTATTCTTATACATTACAATAGTATTCAAGGACCTTTTTAATATTGTCAAATTCAAGTATCAATGTCTTAATTTCAATAAACAATATAGTTTTTTCTCTCAACATTTGTCGAACTCAACTTCTATAGTTACATTTATATCGAAATATGATGTTTTGATGGGATTTAGACAAATAAAATACTTGACTGACATAATGATATTATGATTCATGCCATTTATGACATATTTGTTATACTTACAGGCTGGTATGTTTCATTTCCACAGGTATCACAGGTGTAAGTGGCCACCACCATCATAGGTTTGACTTCGGTGGTTCTGGTCACGATCCCCTTTACCTGCACAAGCTTTCCAATGCAGTTTGCTTTAACTTCCCGGATCAGCTGATGTTTCTCATGACTAGGTGCCTTGAAATACAACTCACTGGGGAAAAAAATATATCCATATACAAACTTCAAAACATTCAAAATCTCTGCCTCTAGTTAAAATATGATATTTTGGTTTCTTTACTTTATAGTAACTATTTTTTTTAATATTGAAATCATCTTCAAAAGAAAAAATAAGTCTGTGTCACATAAAAATTCAAGATAATTTGGATTCTTGAGCTGACAGAATCCTGTAAATTTTGTTTATACTCACAATCGCCTCATGAGCTCTGCTGGATACTTGTTTTTAGGATCTCTGGTGATTTCCTGACCATCTGGGTGGTTCCTCTGTTCCATGAGCAGTCTGTGCTCAATGTACACATCAAGGGCATCTTTGTTGACAACCTTACAAATAAATTCCTTCAATTTTACAATTTATTTTCTTTTAATATCATTTAATTAATTAATAAAGTTTATCTCAAGACAATAAACTAGCTAATATTATCCTCATAGCCAGTTACTTAAAATCGTTTAAGTTCGTTCTTCAGTGACGATGTCCATGGAAACGTATACCGGTACTTTTAAAAACTGATCACGCTAAAACAAATTTGAACAAAGCGCTGTTGTGATTGCCGCCAGCCTCTTACAACTTGCCACCACGCTAACACAACTTTGCACAACACACTATTGCACTTTCGATATGAGAGCACATCAAGTGTTGTGTAAAAGCATGATGTTCCTGACAATACAACGGAAAATTGTTTGATGTAAAATAAGTGTAATAGTGCATGGGTTTTCACAATGCACTGTTGAGCAAATGACCCCATCCAAACACCATACTTGATTTAAATGGAGAACATTTTTCTCTTACAAACTTTATAACTCGGATCTTCTTTTTTTTCATACCTCTCTTTCTTTGTAATCTGGAAGAACTTCTTGAATGGCATCAGCAAAGAGAGCCGTGTATCTGCGTGTATTTTCTTCTATAGCTTCTTTAAGTTCAGGATCAAAATCTGCGATATTGTCTAGATCAATGGTCAAGGCGACTTGTTCTCTGTGGGCAATTTTAACCTGCACAGTGCATAACAAAGGCAATTAAATGAAAACCGAATTTCCCGTTTACAATAATTTCTATTTGAAATGAATTAAGGATATTAAAGTAATTACCAATTGCTGTCCATAAACAAAGTCTTTCCCACCATCTTCGCTATCAACGTAGAATTCTCTCAAAAAGGTCTTGATCTTTTCTGCAAAAATCAACACTACATTGAAATTTATTTTCGATCAAATAGAGATTAATCCATGCAAAGAAAACTTTGCAAAACACAAACCTTTATCAGCAGCATAGTCTCTTGGCGGCATTTTGATGTTTAGCTGACCTTTTGTGTAGTATCAATCAAGCTGTTGGTGGTATACTAAACAACAACAATGCCTTCGAGTTATGGCGCGAAATGGGTACCACGTGGTGCTACATAGAGGAAGTATCTAAAACCTAAAAACAAATATTCGGATAAAATTGAACTTAACAAACGTTAAGGAAGTGCTAGCTATCAAAAAATACTCCCATTTTTTAAAATGTTGATACTGTCATACCCCCCCCCCCCACCCCAAGATTTCCGTAAATTATCTAAGCTTTGTGGCTTCACATGTTGGTAGAAATAAAATAGGTAAAAATATATAAAAATGAACTTAAAATTTGCCTGTACCGAAAATTAAGAGACAAAAACTTAAAACTAAAAGGCGGCTTGAACATTTTGTTTTAAGGTAAATATGGTTACACTTTGAGGTTTAAATGTAGGTGAGGGTACATCATAATCATAATTATGATTTATTCAATTTAATACAACTTTTAACTAAAACGGATTATGCATTTTATATAAAATCAGGGACGTATATACTAATTACGTCCCTGATAAAATTGAGGAAAAATTATAATTAAACCCAAGCCAATTTCGAATTTATGCTTAGCTTTACGCTGTTATTAGCATGATTAGTGCAGTACAACCGTGAGAAAACTTAAACAAATCGAATAAGTTACAGTTAACTTTTTGTATATTTTGAAAATTATTAAATCACGTCAGCTGTATATATATATATATATATACACACACATCTGAAGTTACGTTTTGTTGGTTTGTTTATTCGTTAGTTTGTTTTGTCAAAGTTGCTTTTCTCCCAAAAAAATAATTCACTCTTTTTTTTTTGGCAATTTGCAATTCACATTTTTAACTATATATACTATTTGTGCACGCACACACAGAGGAATTGTACAGAGTGACGGAGTAACAAAAATGGCAGATTTACCCAAAAGATAAAAGGAAAAATTAGTCAACATTTTAAATTGAATCTGCAAAGGAAATTTGCTTAATAAAATCGTCTGTCTAGATATACATGTACATGTAGCTTTCTTTAGAAAAAAAAAAAGAAAAGAAAAGAAAGAAATCAATATGCATACGTGAATCTGAGGGGAAAATACAAAATTCACATAGTAAAATTGCCGAAAATATGTGCCTTTGACCCCCCCCCCGCCACCGGAAAATTTTCTGGATCCGCGCACACATGAATACATGTATAAAATGAAATCACTAAAAGAAGTTCTAGGTTTGGTACGACGTCGACAACAAGTTAAAGTATAAGTTATTTAAAACACATTTGCTTCAATCAATTTTTATAACATATAGTAGACCGTACAACTGACAGGCAAAGGAGGGGGGGGGGGGGGGGCAGCAGACAGTTTTCTGACATGCCTGATTGAAATACAGCATAATATAAAGTTTTATACAAATCAATCAGTTAATCACGGTAAATTGTTTCCCTTAAATTAAAATATTATTAAAAAAAAGAAAAATGAAAATAACTACCCAAAAATGAAATCACAATATGACCATATTCATTCCAAACGTTTTCGCCATTCCTGGCTCTTTATGGGCAATTATGAATAAAATAAATGAAATTGTAGAATATTTTTAACTCTTTACCCATTTTGTTATACCGAGTGTATATTTGTTATGTACTTGTACTTTTGATTTTAAACTAGGCGTAAAGTGATGTTTTGTCTTCAAAATAAAAGTTTATAATTTTACAGTTACGAATTTGTTGAAAATTCCATCGCGATCTGAAAACAACGAGGAAGCATTCCACAAAAGGAAAGTGCTATCTATAGGTTTTCGTACGCATGCGCGTGAACTTTCGTGATCCTAGACCATGGAGTAACATCTGAAATGGTAAGGGAAAGGAAAAGACAAACTATTGGTTTTGTTGTTTCCTTAATGAATATTTAACTGATTATGGATTCTTAAATTTGTAGCACAAGTTGAAAAGTTCCCAAAAAGATAAAGTGAGGCAATTTATAGCCTTCACACAAACGGGAGAGAAATCAGCCATCAACTGTTTAGGTGCTCACGATTGGAAACTCGATGTTGCAGTCGACAATTTCTTTCAAAACCCAGATCGCTATAGTAGCGAACCTCGATCTTCCGCCGATAAAAAGAAACTCGACGCCTTATGGCAAAGATACAGGGGTATAAACTTATATTTTACTGGAAAACTACGTATCTGTGGTTGTACCAGTTCGAATTTCCTCTAAACTGTTTTCATAGTATTGTACAGTCCCGTTCAACTGTACACAGTGAATGTTATTACTGAATATTAATGTTACATACATCCAGAGAACAGATGAAAAAATCAGAGGTTGCTTGAGTTTTAATCATGTTAATATCTATAAGCAGAGACATATATAACATAAATAACATAAATGTTATATATGTCACTGCTATAAGCTTTAACATGTTTAAGTGAATTCTTTGACAAAACCAATTACATGTTCTATAGATCTATATAGAAATATTATGCTATATTTGCCTAGATATTTCAATATTATTTTTGAAATATGATAAATTTGTTCATAAATAACCAATCTATAAATTGAATGATTTATTATGATAATTAGCTCTTATTAAATTTTTGTAGATCCCCACGAGGAAGATAAAATGACAGTCGATGGAGTGATGAAGTTCCTAGAAGATTTAAGTTTAAGTCCAGAATCTAGAACTGTATTGCTAATCGCATGGAAATTTAAAGCCGCAACACAATGTGAATTCACAAAAGAAGAATTTGTCAACGGAATGACAGAATTAAAGTAAATATTGCATTTTATATGATTTCAAAAGAGACATCATATGTCAAATACAATGTACTCTCTCTCTCTCTCTCTCATATTTAGTTATCGAATCGTTGACACATGCATTTTTATGCTTAAGGACGATGGACCCTATATCCAGCACCTAAAAGGAGTGATTGTTACGCACATCAATTTCTCAATATTATGTCACAATCACTAAAGCTCAATATAAAATCGCTTAAGACAATATATAGCTGTTCTACGTCATCAAGACACACTTTAATATTGCATATACTGGCCGACCGGGCTATAATTTAACATGCTTATGTACGCTTTTCAACATTATTTAACATGCACAAATTTCGTTACGGGATGTCAAAGCACTGTAGTGAGTTTTATATTAGCTCACGATATTTATATGTATCTGCATAGATTAGTTAACAGAGTTTGAGCCAGAGAACAAATCGATTACATTCCGATTCAATATTCGTATAGTAAAAATATAGTAAAACCATCTCTGTGCTTAAGTTTTGAAGTACTTTATCTTAAAAAGATGTTTAGCACACTCTAATAGTTGTTTGGTTTCATAAATCAACTTCGAAATGATGTACATAACCTTTTATTTAGAGTTTGCGCAGAATTTTCATTAAAAATTGAAGAAAAATCATGACAAACATGACAAAATAAATCGCACTTTGGCATGTGCCCCCGTAAAAACAAATTCGATGTCATGGTCATTTAACTCTATTTCAGAATTTTTTTAAAATTATTTTTTCTCTTACAAGAACACTTTTACCCATTATGTTCAATTGAAAAAGAAAAGAAATACACACAATTGAAAAAAGAAAAGAAATCCACACAATTTTTGAAGTGGTCCCTACTTGAAATCTTATTCTGTTATCATGTTATTTTTATGATTGATTTTGATATATCTTCAGTAACTCTAACTCATATAAAATTTTCATTAAAATCACTATTGTAGAAGTGAATAGGGTCCATCATCCTTAATTATATATTTTTTTTCTTCAGCTGTGATTCAGTAGAAAAACTGAAAAGTAAATGTCCAATGCTAGAACAAGAAATCAGGGATTCCGGCAGATTTAAAGACTTTTATCAATTCACATTCAATTTCGCGAAAAATCCAGGACAAAAAGGATTAGGTGAGTTTATTCAATGTATTTCTACCAAACCAAATATCATTGAGAGTCTGCAGGAAGTTATAGAAAGTTTTAAATGCATTTGATTTGTATGATTAGAAATTTATTTTTAACCTAACATCATTAATAAATGATTGACATTTGATTTACGTTTTAGATCTAGATATGGCAATAGCATATTGGAATATAGTTCTTGCAGGCAGATTCAAGTTTCTTAAACTGTGGAGTGATTTTCTGCAGGTAACATAATGTAAACTTATTATAATGTGTATTATGTCTTCAATTTGGTCAGAATTTTTTGGTAAGAACTTAAAGTATGTACTACAAATACATGTACATTCATGAAATTGTTAACACTAGTGCCTAATTTGTCATCAAAGGATGTTGGAAAAATATCTCAGAAATTGAAATTTTATAAAGTGTGTTGTGACTATTTTGCTTTGTTGCGACTATTTTGCTATGTTGTGACTATTTTGCTATGTTGCGACTATTTTGTAACTTTCAGTGTGTTTAGTATGCTGATTTTGAAATTTTTCCCTTATTTTGAAGGAACATCATAAAAGATCGATTCCCAAAGACACATGGAACCTTTTATTAGACTTCTGTAATATGATAAATGAAGATATGTCAAATTATGATGAAGAAGGTAATATTGTATTGTCTTAAGGGCAGGGACGATGCTGTACTTAGCTGATTTGGTACATATCATGATACCTGAGATGCATTGCAACTCAATGAAAATATGAAAAAAGGTTTAAAATTTATGCAATCTGTCGATGTGCTACCACATGTCCATAGTGATTTCATTATATTTCAAATGAGAATTGCACAATTTTCCATTACTTTAGTCTTAACTGTTGTGTGTACACTTTTGTCAAAAACAGGTTATCAGAAAGTTTTCCATACTCCAGATTAGTTTTATAACAGTTTCGAGAAACATAGTCTTCTGCCATCTTTGTACTTTCATATTACGCGGGGGGACTAAAAATAGTTGACATTTTTGTAAAATTTAAAAATACGTTTGATCAGGTATCCTTGAATTAATGGTAAGTGTACCGATCCGTAGATCGTCAAAAAAAAAAACTATGATGCACCAGTGCATCAGTAAATCGTGCCATCCCAAATTGTCTTGTATTTAAAGTAAGCTGTTTAAATTTGATAATTTTGAATAGCAAAGTCATTCAAAATTTATTGCTCATTACTTTGGTAGAACATTTTAAGAGTGTGTTGAAACTTATTTTCTGTGATATAAAATTTCATAATTTTTTTTTATCATACAATATCATTTCCAATCATATTCATACAAGTATCATTTTAAAGAAATTCAAAAGAAAGGTGAAATACTTTATAAAGATATACACTATCTATGCTTGATACTTAAGAGTAAAGACTGTTTTCTTTCTATTGTGCATTGCAGGAGCTTGGCCGGTGTTAATTGATGAATTCGTTGAATATGCAAAACCATTGATTGGACCCAAAAGTACCACTGTATGAGGAGAGGGACTGGTGTTCTCTGACCCTAGTTTCCCTAGTTTCTTCTTTAGAAGAAATTTACTGGGAGGAGTGTAGAAGTACTGCCAGAAATACATACAGCATGGACTTCAGGGAATCCCAGTTTCATTTCGGTTAAAAGACTATTTATAGCACAATATTCTCCCTCCTCTCAGCCACAACTGAACTTGACATGCAAAGAATATTAAATATTCTAGTTATTTAATGATATTTTTACAATGATTATGGAGTGATGTCTTTGTATATGTTTTATGTATTAATACATCTATAAAAAGCATATTTCTTGTCTTCGCTAACAAGCTAGTATTTATTAAGAAATTATTACTTGATTGTTGATTCTCACCATGTACAACATTTTTATGAAATTTTATTAGGATGGGTGTCACTGTCTAGAATATCTCCCGTTCTTACAGAATGTTGCAAGAGATTGTGAAAATGAGTTCCTGATACATCACTAATAGCTTTGTATATACACATTAATAAAATTTATTGGAGAGAAAAACTGATAGAAACAAAATATTTTGTTGGCAAAGTGAACAACAGATTTTATGGACAGAAAATCAGCCTTACATTGAACTTTAAAAATAGGTTTCTAGTTAAATGAAGAAAACCAACTGTTAGAGGTTACCATGATTTTCCTTTTGCTAATATAAGATACCTATCCATCCATAAATTATTAAAATCAAAGTTTCATGATTTCAAGATGATTAATGGTCTGTGCTACAACTTTGAAGAGTTATTTCCCTTTCTTTAGTTAGGCTAGGTTACTCCAAAATTTTCAATGAAGATTTTTTTTCTCATAAAATCTTCTATTCATATATATTGCAAAACCTTTTTTTAGTATGAAAACCCTCAATGAAACAGGGCATTGAACTATGACTCATGCAGAATGGTTCATAACTAAAAATTGCAGAAATTTTGCCACATTGTTTAAAACAACGAATATAAAATTATACCTAAACTGTCTGTTTGAATGGACATTAATATTTGTTATCTGAAAATGTTCACTGTTTAGTGGAATTCCGAGTTGGTCCAACCAGCATAAAATGCTGTAAAGTTTATGAATTATCCGCATCATTTCAGCTTTGACTCCAGGATGAGTTTCAACGTCGTAAACGAATTCCAAATAGGACGCAGCGTGCGTTAGAATCCGCCTCAATTGCTGCTGTGAAACGTTCTGAAAAACAGATTATATAATACAATGAATTATGATACTAGTATTATATGTAATCATATTTTGTCATGTGAACAAAATTACCTGTTCACAAATTTTTGAAACCCCCTTTCCGGTAGATTTTCCGAAAGAGAACGGGATCTGTTAATCATTGACGTGCTAATGCCTGTGTCACGTGTGTCAACGATGACCTTATGACATGCAGACATGACAGCAAGCTACAACAAATCAAACAATAGTAGGTTACGTAATACACTGCAGCAGTATGGCCAAACTGCGTTTAGAAAGGTTCGCATGCTTCTTAAGCCAAGCTTTGCGTGTCTTGGTACATGTACAACCGACTCTTGAAGAAGTCTTAAAAACAGAAATAGACTTTTGTTTCATGTATGACCTTGGTGGCGAAATTCGTTTCTCTCTCCGTTTAATTCATTTTTTTAACAAGACCGTGATATGAATTTGTTTGCAAGTTTGCAAGTTTTATCAACATTTCCAACCAATGCCCCTTTGGCGAAACGATTTGCACCTAGACGATAAGTTCGTGTATTTTTCCCTCTGTAGCTTTGTGAACATGTAAAAATTAAATACAGATGCATTCTACATTTAATATATTTAACACGGAAACCGGATATGTAAAGTCGCAGTGAAATAAAAACAATATGCAAATACAATTTTATTAACGCTGTCGGCTCATCAACAAGGATTGATCATTATTAAACCCTGCGAAATGTCTCTGAAAGAAAAGGTCACCATGCAATGATGTTGACTCAATGTTAAAACGAAGAACATGTGATTTTTTTTTACAAGTACGTGGGATTATATTTTTATATCGTAGAATCCGACTATTAATTAATGGCAGAAGAATGAGGTTCATAGAATAGACCCTTTAATCCGCTTACCTAAAACATCCTACAATTCATGTCCCCGTATTTCTATCAACTTGCAGGGAAATGATATATTTTGTAAAACATCTAGATTCCTTGTTAAAGTTCCTTTTGGTTTTCATTCATATATAGAATGCCTATAAAGTTTGAGGAACAGACACATTTTAAGGAAGATAATTAGCTGGTATGGTTCGGACTACCTTAAAGCAATATATGTTAGGCGCTCGTCACGCATTTCTTAGAAATTGGAGCATACAATCACGTCAAAAAACATGAAGGAAGTCTCTAAGCAAATCAGAAAAAATATGACTGTATTGATCTCTATCCTTAATTATTATCTTAAGGAAGTACAAAACAGATAAGCTAAAATTTTGCTATAATTCAATTTTTCTGAAATGTGTATATTCTGTTCTTTGGAATGAACTCTTTAAAGATGTAAAATTTGTAAAAAAAAAAAAAAAAAAAAAAAAAAAAAAAAAAAAATCCGACCTCACAATTTTTGCCCACATCGCACAAAACAGACCATTTGAATCTCCTTTCAGTGGAGTGTAAAATAAAATAGTCTTTGTTAAAATTTCCTATGCCATTAAGTTATTTTTCAAGATATTACAAATGTTTGTGTTGCTATTTATACAGAAGACCTTCTTGCTACTTAAAGACACTGAAGTAAATTCTAACTGGTAACTTAAGGTAATTTCTGATGCAATATAATGTAAAACTATCGCTTTTGAATTCTCTTTTAAGACGAAAATTTGCAGCACTTAACGGTAAGAAAATATATAATTCAGATTTGAATAAAATTTAACAGTATGGTTGTCATGACCCTGTAATAAAAATATATCAAAATAAAGAGAACATGGTATCACCGATCAGTGTACAAATTACATGCAAGTTTTGATCATTGCTAAATGCTATAGTATGCTTTGACATTATACTTATCTCGTATCTATAAATTCCCATAAGAACCATCTGGGATATATTGAAATTCTTTATCAGAAAAATCACAAACGATTTCCGAAAGGTTTATGCAAGTTAGGTCTTACGTCCCCTAACTGGCCCCAGGAACAATGGTAAGTTTCAAAATTTATAACTCCCCATTTGTAGTCAGAGAGCAACACAGAAATTGTGCACGGAACTAAGTAAAAACCATATTTCGGTTCCTAATTTTCTATCATCATGTAGACTCCAAAAGGATATATCCGTTATCATGCTGAGCCAATAACATGGCCTACAATATAGCACGTTTAGAAACATATATTCTGTTCAATATTACAATGCCATCATAATATTGATTTTAAAACGTTGTTATTACAGTTTTTGAGTTGTGTCCAAGAAACAAAATACAAATATTGTGTTGCAGGCGAACGGGAGGATGGGATAACAACTATTACCTTGTCCCAAGACTAATACATGTAACTGAGAACAAAAGAAACTCAAATTTTTCAATTTAAATATTAGGATTAATTTTCCAAAAGAAAAAAAAAATAAAAAAAAAATAAAAGTTACAAGTTTGCATAATTGATTAATGCAAACACATTGTGAAAATCTTATTTTGTTTTTAATTTGTTCGAAAGTTGTACTATTCTAAAATTTTGACCTCAGTCTGTTATCAGTTTATGGTCTTGTGCATGGACAGAAGTTTCTGTACAAAATACGGACACGAAAAAGGATCTCATGACTTTTGATCGGGATGTGATTTTCCGAAATGAGTTTTCAGGAGTCAAAATTATACATTGTACTGTAAAGTACCATGTTTGCGTGACGACCTAGTAAGATTTAACATCGGACCTTTCGCTTTCATTTTACAGGTTGTACAGAATATACATTGAAAATGTACTCTGTTTCACATATTTTAGACTTTGTTCTTTTTTCGTGAGCATTTTGACACAGAGACCATTGTTTTCAGGTTATATGAGTGGCACTGGGTAGACGAGTTTATTGCTGATAATAAGTTGAAAGTTGAGCCAAACCGTATAGAATGTATGCTGTATATTATGAACCGAATATGTAATAAACATTTTAATTCAATTATTATATAAATTATCAAATGAAACGAAAACAGCCAAATTAATTCTATGTTTAATTACATTTTCTTTATTGATTTGAACGTTTGACTCTCCGAAGTACATTATGACTCTGATTATATCATCTCTTAGCGAGGATAAAGATAATTAACATTAATTATGTAATAAAAAAATAAAAATAAAATATAAATAAATAAATAAATATATATATATATAAAAGATTGTCTCCTTACAAATTATCACATTTTCACCTAGTAAGTTCTAACTTCTTTTGTAAAAATCAAACATATCACTCTAGGTAATTATTTATATCTTCTAACCCATAGATGATATGAAGGGAATTAGATCTAGAAAATGATAAACAATCAATACATCATTATAGTAAGGGTTGCAATATCATAATGATATTTGATGCATTTGGATATTTGAAAGATATTTTCTTTAAATGACATAGATACAAAAATCACCACATCAAGCATATACATAGATGAAAATTATTCCTTGAATCTTTGGACTATCATTTAAAATCACCATGTAAAATTTATAACTCATAAATCAAGTAGAATTGATATTTTGGGTTTAACTAATATTTTGATGACATACAAGATATAACTTTCATTGTGACATACAGTTACAATGTCTTAAGAAGGAAAGTTTAAGTTTTGGCAAAACCCCAATGTGGACATAATTATACTCACATCATAATACCACTATTTTGTCACCATATTTTTAAAATATAATCATGCATAGAAGAGTTTTTCAATGAACATTACCTCCAAATTCTGTGTACCGTTAAGAAACTGTGAGATACGTGGAAGTTGGACCTGTTTTAGAGCTGCATACAACCTGCAGCTGGCTATTCTTCTACTTATCTGCTTCACAAAAAATATTAAACTAAAAAAGTGAGAAAATCCAACTTTTAAAACGGATTAACTTTATTTCAGTTTACTTGATAGTTTAAAGCTTACACTTGTGAGAATGGATCTTTTTGGAGAATCGTCTGAATGGTCTCTCGTTTGTCCAAGACAAGAAGGATCGACGAAGGAGTTTCTCAGATTTTTCACAATTTGGAGACACTCCTGACCGGAAATAAGTATCGATCTGTGTATGAAGAGAGTTTCGTCTGGGGTAATGTAATTTTCAAGATAAACATCGTCCGGAGTTTCCGTAGGCATAGTGGACAGAGAAGGATCAAAACAAGGATGCAGCCATCTTGGATTAGTGTTTGGTATATATCTGCACCAACTTGAATATCTGCCACACAGAACCACCAACAAATCTGAAATTGAAAGAAAGAAAGCATAAGAACCTGTATAGAGAGAAGGTAATATGCCAAGGAATATTAAACACTTACATATAATTCGAAACAACATGATGATGGTAAAAATAATTAAACAATATATAGGCCAGTCGCTTATATATAGCAAACTAACACACAACGGACTCATACTTTCAAAATTTTTATTCTTTTTGCAAATGTTCATGTTTTCCCCCTAGATAACCATACGAACGCTTTCCTTTTTCATTCCATTCACGGCGTTCATGAACAAATCAAAGAATTTATTTCGAAAATTACCGAACTGGATTTTATTATTATGTTTCAAAAGGTATAGGTACTAAAATGCATTTGTTTATATTTGAACGGCTGTGTTGATGAATGCAAAAGTTTTGATTTTCGAAAACTTAGCTATGATAATCATAAATAGGTATTTCTATCAAAATTTATTGACTTCACAGAATCTGGAAAAAGAAATTATTTATGACTTATTTCTTGGACTCGAATAAAAAAAATTAAACAAACTTTGAAATAAGACAACAACTTTTAAAAGACGTTGCAACACACTTCACTTGCGATCATTTTCTCAAATTGCTCAAACGTAATGTAATGGAAGATCCTATCGATCAATGCAAATCTTTATGAATGGTTGAAAACATATTTCAATAAATGATAGCCAAAAAGAGGAAATGTAAAGTTGTTCAAAATGTATTAGTTATCATAACAAATTGCTCAAAATCTTAATTTTAATTGAAAATAAGTACCCAGATTGCCCAGGATACATTGTTTTAATATGAGGAAGGTTATAAATTTGTAAAAGAGTTATGATGTTGAGTTGAAAGCGATAAACAGAATCGTTTAGAAAACATAGTATGATGATTAATTTATGTGATCAATGTATGACAAATAATCACATGCTTTTAATTATGTAATTTCGATTTTAAAATTTCCATTTAAAACATACATTGTATGTTTAAAAAACCCCAAAAGATGTTTTTCGTGGAACTCGGCGTTAAAAGTGAAAGTGAATTAAATTGGTACGGTAATTACTATGAATTTCAATACACAATGTAAATATACATATAGGAAATAAATTCTCCAGAGGATGTTTGAAATAGAAAGGTAAGCCATTAAACTCCCCTTCTACACAAAGTTGTGGAACTACAATGAAGACTTCTAGAGCTTTAATTCAATTTCTCACATAAATTTCAAAGGAAATGGTCAGAATATGCAACCAATGTGACACCAACACGATACACGATATCCCCTTTCTAAAGGTATATCGATGTAATAAACTCAGGAAAAATGTAATCAAATCTTTCATGACAGCGAATATGATAACGTTTACAATAGTTTCATGAAACATCAAAAACAATACTTATACGCCGTAACGTTTTCTATTTTTGGCTTTTAAATCTATTTTATGTTTATATTTGATTGACTCCATTTTCCTTTTCAGTTGCAAAAATATAGATTATAATTTGAATTGAAACATTTTCATTTGACTTGAGCAAGGTCACTCTACGCAAAGAAGGGACGCCTTTTTAGCTTATAAAAGAGATCTTAAAAATGTCCTTAACCAAACGCCATCATACAAGTTATTGAAAATATAAGATACGAATGACATCTGTACCAAGAAATTAATCTATATTAATCAAATTTCAATTACTTTCTTTACTTTTTTTATTCATAATGTAAATACACATTTCAAATTTCAATCAGCAAGTAAAAAACTTCTTTTTTTGTTTATATCATTAAGTATTATTTCAAATTGAACTAATACACTTAATTATACTCAATTAATGCCGTCATTTATAATGATATATAGTATTGATCCATTTTCCAACCTATATCAAATTAAAAGACAAAATAATTAATGAGAACAATATTAAGAACTACAGTAAACAAATTAACCACCATGGATATCATTTTGGTTTTCAGGGTGTTATGACGTAAAGGGTATAGAGAAAAAATTAAGTCTTGGAATTCCAATGTATTAAACTTAAACTCACTAAATGACGCAAAAAGGATGCTTTAACACTGAAAGGTTAAAAATAAGTTTCCCCTTGATAAATAGCTCGTAATAACATGTTTTATTCAGTGACAAAAAGAAACTGTTGTATTGCATTACATTATATAAGATTTAGAACATGAGAGAAATTCGTTCAAGGAGGTCCCATTTACTGCTTGGTATATGTTGCAAACTAACGACAATGCCAACTATTGAAGAGATTTATATAAACATACATTAACAGTTGTCTTCTCTGATAAGTGATCAATGATTATTTGTCACTATATCAACCCAAAAACACATATCTATTCAATGAGTTTCAATAATCTGTTTATGAATGTGCGAATATATAATCATGTGTATATATGTACATAATATATAAAGACATATTGTGTGTATATAGTTCTCTCTATATTATATCATGTTAATAATGTAAACAGTGAACTTATTTATTTGTGTACGTATCTTTGCGTATATGTGTTTTGATGTTGACAAAAATCAATGAATTAAAAAAACATATTGGAATACAACTGTACCTAATCGTTCCCAAGCTATCTTCTTTACAAATGTTAGCTATTTCTTAATTAAATACCTACAACAAATATTTGCTTTGATCTACAGTTTATTGCCAGGACAATACTCTACCGACCATTAGCAATTTTTTAAGAAATTAAAGGATTAAGGATTAGGGACGTATAATATATGTTGCACAATCTCTGAAATGTTCATTATTACCTGCTTAAACCTAGAGGGAACGTATCAATATTAATAAAGTGTTTGACTGCTGAACAGTCGTCAGATATCGGATAGCTTCTTAAGACTGATGTTAAAATGAAGCACTTTCTGGATGCTTTATTGCGAATTCACCTGTTTATGTATTTCCCTCAAAGTAAATTTTGCATTTTAATGATACCTCATTTGCTTTTGGAAGCAGAAAACAGAAAAATAACATGAAAAGTAAACATGATTCTCATCAGAAGTATTTTTTAACCACGTTAATACCTTTGAAACAATGGATTAGAATTAATTCTAACACTTTAGTATGAATAGAATCTTCTCTATTCAAACTGTTTTATTTTTCTGCTTTAAGACTATCGTTGGATAAATGATAAGTTCTATGTAGCTAGCCTGCATTCAAACTTGACAATCAATCGATCAATCAAACGAATAATTTCTGTAAGTTTAAAAAAAGTGGAAGATAAAATAGATGCCATTGGAGTTTATTTATCATGAAAAGCACTTAACATTACACAAATAACAACAACAACAAATGTTGGACTCCAAATATCAAGATGCTAGCAGAGAAGGCTTGGGTTTTTCCATCTGCAAAGATAAAGAGTTAGGTAGTCAAAATTTAAGATTTAATGAAATTCAGAGAGTTTATAGGATTGATAAGACATTTTGATAAACACAATCCCAGAAAACTGTTAAAAAATATTTATTTTTGTTACAGATGGTACAAGCAGATATTGAAATAAAGAAGAAAAAATCCAGTATAAAAATATATTAATACTACTAGTATTACAAATAAAAAAAAAATTAGCTCTAATAAACTGATTAAATTTTAACTTTGAGATTTAAATCTTTAAATGGCACATTCCTCATTACTTTTTTTCAACCATAATGGCTCCAGTCCCTGGAATTATCCCATGATTCCGAAGATTCTGAAGATCTTGGCCAGTATTTTTTGTAGGCCTCTGATGGTGTAAACATAGTCACAGCCAGAACCAACAGGACGAGGAGAACAAACAGGCTCAGGGAAAACTGCATCTTGAAAACCTTATGCCAAAAAAAGGTAAGATATATACTTTGCCGTTATGAACATCTTAACTAAAAAAAGTCAATAATGCTAACTTCTTCTTTTTTTTTTAAATCACCCCCTTTTTGCTAGCAATAATTGGAAAGGTACATAGACTGAGAGATTGAAATCTTACCTGGCAGACGTTGATCAGGACTAAACAAATCTGATAACGAACACACGGCTGTGCAAACTTATATACCATTGCAACTGCAGATACCCTTTCTAAGTCAAAAGTCAATGAATGTAAAATCTAGTAACCTTGCTCAAATATAAACTTAAATGTTGCATGGTACGTCATGTACAGATGTCGCAACTTCTCTTTTACCTGTGTTCTTGACAAAGGAATTATAATAACGGGGTTTCCATTTCGTCTACTGAATGATTTTTATATATTTGAAGAATATTGCTGTGATAATTGTTTACTTATTAAACCTTGAATAGTTTATCTAAACATTTTTCTTTGTAAAATAATTCATAGATTTGGCGCAAGAACATGGATACAATATATTGGATTTGTCTTATAGCTACCATTATGATATTATTTAGATACTGATCAAAATAAGGATTTGTGGCTAAACGAGATACCGTAGATTCCTTATTAAACGCGAGGAATTAATGTCCGCGTAAAATTGCGAGAAGCAACCCTCGCGAAATGTAAAATCTCGATTTTGTTTTTTCTGTAAGTTTCATTGCAAGTATATATTTTAATGCTAACTCAACTGACTTGGATCCGCCAAAGCGTGTCCACCACCTTACTCTCATTTTTGCTATTTCGAGCTTGTTTATCGAAAATGAAAGTAGGTTTTTAATTTATTGTGCAATAATTACTTATCAGGTAAAATTCAACTATAGCTTACGGACTTCATATAACACTTGTTGAAATACAAAGGTGCAAGCAGTTACTCTGGTGCAGACATTTTTTTTAGTTTATTGGCAAAAAGTCTTAATTTATAAGTATAGAGCTATTAGGATAAATTTTCCAAAAAAGAATAATTAATGTTACAAGTTTGCATAGTTGATAAATGCAAACACATTGTGAAAATCTTGTTTTGTTTTCATAACTTATTCGAAAGTTGTACTATTTTAAAATTTTGACCTCAGTCTGTTATCAGTTTATGGTCTTGTGCACGGCCAGAAGTTACTATACAAAGTACGGACACGAAAAAGGATTTCATGACTTTTGATCGTGATGTGATTTTTAGAACATGTGTTTTTAAGAATCAAATCTTTACATTGTACTGCACATGTTTGCGTGATGACCTATATAGTGAGATTAAACATCAAACCTTTCGCTTTCATTTTACAGTCTGTACAGAATATAATTTGAAAATGTACTCCGTTTAACATTTTTTAGACTTTGTTCTTTTTTCATAAGCATTTTGATACAGTACAATATATTTAAACTTATATAACTGGATTTGTGTCTGGCATATATCTGCACCAACTTGAATATCTGCCACACAGAAACACTAACAAATCTGAATTTAAAATAAAAAAAAGCGTAAGAACTTGTATAGAATGTAGGTAATATACCAAGGAATATACATATAATACGAAACAACATGATGATGGTAAAAATAATTAAACAATATATAGGCCAATCGCATTTATATAGCAAACTAACACACAACCGACTCATACTTTCAAAATTTTATCCTTTTCGCAAATGTTCATGTTTTCCCATATACAACCATACGAGCACTTTCCCTTTTCATTCAATTCATGAATATCATAAACAAATCAAAGAATTAATTTCGAAAATTACCAATCTGGATTTTATTTTTTTTTCAAAAGGTAAATACCTTTGTATGCATATACATTTAAATGGCTTTGGTCCTATATGCTTTTAAAAGTTTTGATTTTCGAAGAAGTGGCTCCGACAATCATAAATAAGATATTTATATCAAGATTTTATTAACCTTACCATATCTGGAAGAAGAAGAAATTATTGATGACGTATTTTTAGGCTTGATAAGACAACAACGTTTAAAAGACATTGAAACACACTTAAATTGCCTTAAGTTTTTTTCAAGTTGCTCAAACTTATTATCATAATGATCATATTGATCAATGTAAATCTTATTTTATGGTTTAAAATATATTTCAAAAAATGATATTTAAAAAAAGTGAAAGTAAAATTGTTCAAAATGAATTTATATGATAAATTGCCCCCAAATCTAAATTTTAATTGTATAAAGGTACCCAGGTGTCTTAAAATATGTTAAATGTGATGAAGGTTATTTTGTAAAAGAGGAGGAACATTTATGATGTTGAGTCAAAGGTGATAAACAAAATCATTCACAATACATAATATAATGATTAATTTATGTGATCAATGTATGACAAATAATCACAAGCTTGACAAATAATCACATGCTTTTGATTTTACAAATGTAATTTCGATTTTAAAATTTCCATTTAAAACATACATTGTATGTTTAAAAAAACAAACCCAAAAGATGTTTCGTAGAACTCGGCGTTAAAAGTGAAAGTGAATTACATTGACGCGATTAATTACTATGAATTTTGATGTAAATACACTTATACGAATTAAACCCTCCAGTGGATGTTTGAAATAGAAAGGTAAGCCGTTTAACTCTTACTTCTACACAAAGTTTTTGAACTACAATAAATACCTCTAAAGCTTTAATTCAATTTCTCAAATAAATTTCAAAGGAAATGGTCAGAATACGCAACCAATGTGACATCAACACGATACACGATATCCCCTTGCTAAAGGTATATCGATGTAATAAACTCAGGAAAAATGTAATCAAATCTTTCATGACAGCGAATATGATAACGTTGACAATAGTTTCATGAAACATCAAAAACAATAATTATACGCCGTAACGTAGTTTTTTTGGCTGTTAAATCTATTTTATTTTTATATTTGATTGACTCCATTTTCCTTTTCAGTTGCAAAAATATAGTTTATAATTTGAATTGAATCATTTTCATTTGACTTGAGCGAAGTCACTCTACCTTAAGAAGGGACGCCTTTTTTTCTTATAAATAAGATCTTAAAAATGTCCTTAACCAAACGCCATAAAACAAATTAAAAAAAAAATATAAGAAACGAATGACATCAACACTTAACAAAACTTCTACGTGTTCACCCTGATAAATAGAATAATTTGAAAATTACGAAATACTAGTAAAATAATCTGAAATTTTCAAAATTTTGTAACTGATATGTCATCTTATCAATAGCACAGAAAAAACAAGGCATTACCGATTGAAAACATTTACCTTTGACGAAAAGGCCAAAATATTAAATTGGTATTTTTCTGCGCATGCTTAATATGATTGGCAAGTTTTTGTGATTGATATTAGGCTTAAGTGAAAGTTTCAAAAGAAAAACGCTTAAAATGGCCAAAATGATCAATGAGGAACAACCAGAGCCGTTGGAATATCGATGTCTGGATATCGAGTTTTCCTCTGAAAGGTTGTCCTCACTTTAAATCTGTTGTTTTTTTTTTTATCCTCGACATTGTTTTAAATATTAAGCAATCGAGAGAAACAATATTTAAATATAATTTTTCTCTTCTATAAGTGTAACGTTATTTCCATTGGCAATCTAAAATAATCCAAAAGATCTTGGCGAAATTCGATATTCAGCAAAGGTCAAGATCTTTGGTCGCAATCAGAGGTCAAGATCAAAGCATTGTTCTTAACTACTTGAAAGTTAAGTGAAAAATCAGTCACCCCGACGGCAAGATTAATAAATGTTTATTTCATATTGTAAATACATTATACTGGGTGAGTACTTAGAACTGTGGTTCATTGTATATCGACGATTAATCAATTTTCAATTACTTTCTTTACTTTTTTATATTCATAATGTAAATACACATTTCAAATGTCATGATATGTAAGAACAGCAAGTAAAAAACTTCTATTTTTGTTTATCTCATGAAGTATTTCTAAATAAACTCATACACGTAATTACACGTAGTAAAATCAAGCTAGGTAAGAGTGACTCGATTGATGCCATCATTTATAATGTTATATAGTATTGATCCATTTTCCACCCTATATCAAAATAAATGACAAACAATGTATTGAGAAAAAATATTAAGAACTGCAATAAAAAAATTAACCACCATGGATATCGTTTTGGTTTTTATGGTGTTTTAACGCAAAGGGTATAGAAGAAAATATTTAGTTTTTTAATTCAAATGTATTAAACTTAAACTTACTATATGACGCAAAAAGGATGCTTTAACTCTGAAAGGTTAAAAAATAAATTTCCCCTCGATAAATAGCTCGTATACACATGTTTTATTCATTGACAAAAAAACCCTTTTGTATTGCATAAAATTATGTAAGCTTTAGAACATGGGAGAAATTCGTTCGAGGAGGTCATCTTTACTGCTTTGTATATGTTGCAAACTAACGACAATGCCAACTATTTAAGATATTCATTTAAGGAATAAGGAATCATTCTTTGAGTATTATGAGGTGATAATTTCGGTCGGGGCGTCATCAAATCCAATATAGCCGGAAGGGCTTTATGATAAATTTGATCACGCCCTGACTGAAATTATCACCTCATAATATTCAAAGAATGATTCCTTATTACTTATTTGTATATAATTTGCAGCAGTTGTACGATTAAATGTTATAATATTTATTATGCAAACCCGCTTGCGCCCCCAACAATACGTCTTTTGAATTTATTGGGCTGTATAGTACAAAATCGATTCGTAGTGTTATCACAGACAGAGACACTGGAAAATGTAAATATATAAACATACATTAACAGTTGTCTTCTCTGATAAGTGATCAATGATGATTCGTTACTATATCAACCCAAACACATATCTTTTCAATGACTTTGTACCTGTTTATGAATGTGCGAATATATAATTATGTGTATATGTGCACATTATATATAAAGATATATTGTGTGTATATAATTTCCCCTATATTATATCGTGTTAATAATGTAAACAGTTAACTTATTAATTTATGTACATATCTTTGCGTATATGTGTTTTGATATTGATTGTTTTGATGTTGACAAAAATCAATGAATAAAAAAACATTTTGGAATACAACTGTACCTAAAACATTGGTAAGGTGTCATGATGTCTAACCTAGAGAGTCAACTAATTTATGTACACCCATCTCAATGGTTTGACAAAGAATTAATAGAAAAATGTTGCACATAGACATCTTTATTCACGAAAACCGCCAAACAACAGAAAGTTAAAACAATTATGTTCATGGAAAGGCGGTGTAGTCATATTCGAATGTTTACTGGAAAATGCACTTATATGTTACGTAATATTACTATTCGCCTGCTGAGCTTCAAAGGAATTTATCACTTATCCAACCAAGATCATTCCCAAGCTATCTTCTTTACAAATGTTAGCTATTTCTTAATTAAATACCTACAATAAATATTTGCCTTGATCTACAGTTTATTGCCAGGACAATACTCTACCGACCGTTAGCAATTTTTTAAGAAATTAATGGATTAAGGATCAATGACATATAATATATGTTGCACAATCTCTGAAATGTTCATTATTACAATCTTAAACCTAGAGGGATGGTATCAATATTAATAAAGAGTTTGACTTCTGAACAGTCTTCAGATATCGGATAGCTTCTTAAGACTGATGCTAAAACAAAGCACTTTCTGGATGCTTTATTGCGAATTCACCTGTTTATGTATTTCCCTTAAAGTAAATTTTGCAGTTTTGAATGATACCTCATTTGCTTTTGGAAGCAGAAAACAGAAAAATAACATGAAAACTAAACATGATTCTAATCAGAGTTTTTTTTTAACCATATACCTTTGAAACAATGGGTTAGAATTAATTCTAACATTTGTGTATGTATAGAATCTTCTCTATTCAAACTGTTTTATTTTTCTGCTTTAAGACTATCGTTGGATAAATGATAAGTTCTATGTAGCTAGCCTGCATTCAAGCTTGACAATCAATCGATCGATCAAACGAATAATTTCTGTAAGTTTAAAAAAAGTGGAAGATAAAATAGATGCCATTGGAGTTTATTTATCATGAAAAGCACTTAACATTACACAAATAACAACAACAACAACAAATGTTGGACTCCAAATATCAAGATGCTAGCAGAGAAGGCTTGGGTTTTTCCATCTGCAAAGATAAAGAGTTAGGTAGTCAAAATTTAAGATTTAATGAAATTCAGAGAGTTTATAGGATTGATTAGACATTTTGATAAACACAATCCCAGAAAACTGTTAAAAATTATTTATTTTTGTTACAGATGGTACAAGCAGATATCGAAATAAAGAAGAAAAAATCCAGTATAAAAATATATTAATACTACTAGTATTACAAATAAAAAAAAAATTAGCTCTAATAAACTGATTAAATTTTAACTTTGAGATTTAAATCTTTAAATGGCACATTCCTCATTACTTTTTTTCAACCATAATGGCTCCAGTCCCTGGAATTATCCCATGATTCCGAAGATTCTGAAGATCTTGGCCAGTATTTTTTGTAGGCCTCTGATGGTGTAAACATAGTCACAGCCAGAACCAACAGGACGAGGAGAACAAACAGGCTCAGGGAAAACTGCATCTTGAAAACCTTATGCCAAAAAAAAGGTAAGATATATACTTTGCCGTTATGAACATCTTAACTAAAAGAAGTCAATAATGCTAACTTTTTTTTTTTTTTAAATCACCCCCTTTTTGCTAGCAATACTTGGAAAGGTACATAGACTGAGAGATTGAAATCTTACCTGGCAGACGTTGATCAGGACTAAATAAATCTGATAACGAACACACGGCTGTGCAAACTTATATACCATTGCAACTGCAGATACCCTTTCTGAGTCAAAAGTCAATGAATGTAAAATCTAGTAACCTTGCTCAAATATAAACTTAAATGTTGCATGGTACGTCATGTACAGATGTCGCAACTTCTCTTTTACTTGTGTTCTTGACAAAGCAATTATAATAACGGGTTTCCATTTCTTCTACTGAATGATTTCTAATATATTTGAAGCATTTTGCTGTGATAATTGTTTAGTAATTAAACTTTGAATAGTTAATCTTAACATTTTTTTCTCTGTAAAATAATTCATTTATTAGTGCAAGAATATAGATAGAATATTTTGATTTGTCTTATAGTTACCATTATGATATTAACTAGATGCTGATCAAAATCAAGATTTATGGCTGATAAGATATTGAGATTCCTTATTAAATGCGAGGAATTAATCAAAATCCAGAGAAGCAACCCTCCCGGATTTTAAAATCTTGCTTTTATTTTTCAGTTTTGAGCTAGTATTAGAAACTATTACAAAACATTGGTGATCACGAATTTATATTCTCCCGATTTGATACAAAATAGTGGAATGGCCGAATTAAGTACTCACTTAAAATAAGGAATTTACAGTATTTACAATCATAGTATATGTGCAATTATGCGTTGATATAGAAGTCAAAATTTTTAGAATATATTCAAAAAGGACTAAACCCAAAAAATTATGTTAACATTAATATGCCTTAAAATGTGATTGCAGTGAGATTTCACAAAAGACATACCCGTAATATAAGGAGTTTAATTTCGAAAACCAGTTTGAATTGAAAAATGTAATGTGTTCATAAAAGAATGCAATACGCTTCTGGTAAAAACCGATGCCACATGCTTCATACATTTTTTAACAAATAATTTCTTTTATTCATTTTAAATTGAAAGTCAATAATGACAGAAGATTTATGTATTCCGAGTGAAAGAAATAAGTCTGAATTAAAACAAATGAACTTGTTATACCCTAATGAACAAAGTTGTTTACGTGCAGCATCCCATGTCACCTGAAAATAACTCGGAAGAAAACAAATCAAGAAAAAAAAAATCTGGAACACAAATACATGTATTGTGTAAACCTATGTTGCTCAAACAATATTTTCTATTGATGTTTATTTGAACATTTTCTGAAATGATGCAATGCATGTTATCATTTCCATGAACTATATATATTAGATTTGCATTCGAATATATTATAAACTGCAGAATACTAATGTCAAAAAATGTTTATTTGTTTATTTATGACCTTGCTTATCTTACATAACTAAGATTATCTGATTGTGGCATCTGATGTCACAGTCTAAGATAAACATAATATACAGGGGATTCCGATTTCTGTTTCTTAAATTGGTAAACCAGTTTTGGTTATCTGTACTTGACCCCGAAATTAGTAATTTCTGTAGAGAAATATTGACGATTATCAACACAATTATTACATTCCTTGACCTTTAACTCACGTTATTATTCTGCAGTCTGAAAATGTATATAAGCAAGCAAACCAAACCTATCTTTATCAGAATTTCTTAGTACTGATCATCACCTAACAGGTAATGCTGATTCAAAATTAGCTTGTTATTGAATCTTTTATTAACTATCGAATTTTAATGGAAATCTAAATATTTAAAGACATTATACTAGTATCTTATTCTTAAATCAATTCTTTAAAATTGTTTTAGGTCTGAAAGATGCAGTTTTCCCTGAGCCTGTTTGTTCTCCTCGTCCTTTTGGTTCTGGCTGTGACTATGTTTGCGACATCAGATGCATACAAACGATATTGGCCAAGATCATCGGAATCTTCAGGCTCATGGGATAGTTCCAAAGACTGGAGCTACTATGGTTAAATAGAGTGAGTACTAAAACATACACGTTACATCGGAATATTTACATCCACTACGAATTTTTTAACTTTATCTTAAGAAAACCCAATTGTGTTTAATAAAACAAGTTTAAATCATAATGCATAACGCATTTCTGCTGCTTTTTGAAATACATTGTTTAGTTCATTAGAGGTAAACATTTATTTAAAAAAGTTATAATATTTACATTGGTGATTGATGTTTTGTTTTAAACTTTTGACATTAACAATGTGTGAGTAATTTCATGATCAATTGACAGTTTTAGTACATTCTACAGCTGATCGACAATAACAACAAAATACGTATTTTACGCAATGTTTGGTCAAGTTTTCAAGTTTTTTTTCCCATTTCGTTAATTTTTTTTGGATATTCTAAAAAGTAATAAATAATCTTTTTTACTTTGACTATTAGAACTTATTCAATCTTTAATTTGCATCGACTTTTATATCATTATAATTTTAATATGCAATTTCAAATCTCTTTTCAGATTGCACAACTCTCGTCTTATCCATTAACACTTTGCTCTAAATATTGGGATATCTGCTTTTTGTGACCATAATGTATTTCATTGAATGTTGTGTCAATTAAAAAATATCAGATTCTACGTTTTATTATTATTATTATTCTTTCATTGAATTGTATTTAAAAAGACACTGAAATATATAAGATGTTTTACGAAATTAAAAATCAACCGTTCAATATGTGAATTTTAAATTTTTATCAGTGTCTTTTCCTCGAAGAAAAAAAAAATTCCAATCACTTTTTCATCTGAAAATTTCACCAATTGCAAACATTTATCGTAATTTTGATTAATTCTGAAGAATACAATTATAAGATAAAGGGTCAAAATTAGAAGTTGCCTGTCAGTAGCAATCATGTCGTTCATCTCGAGATGTTGGTCTTTCTAATATCCATTTATCGCATTCCTTTGTAAATGTGTTTTGAATGCTTTTAAAGACATATTTATTTCATGCTATTGATTTAACATGATATAACAGGTACATCTGTTTTAGGATCCACATTTCCTGGAAAAAATTGTTTTTTCCTTTGATTTTGGAACTATTTAAAATTATAGTCACAAATCATAATGTCACCGCACAATGCATCACGTGCATTGCATGCAATGCGTCATGCATTTAAAAAATTGATATTTTTCAATTTCAATTGAATGATTAAAATGATAGGAATGTTTAAAACAGTATATAAACGTAATATCAACCCCCCCCCCCCCATAAATTTATGTCTTATTTCACGTCTTTATTTCAGAGTACTAGATAGCTTAGTTGAAAATTCGAAAAAAAAGCTTCAAACATCTTAGATATTATGGCATAAATATTTACTAGTTATATAAAAAGGAAATAACGTGATTATTTATTTTGATTACCTAAGCGATGCTTTATATTTTTTTGCTTGAAATAGATAGATATTTCACACGAACTTTGGTCCCTTCACGTTGATGTTTTATAATTTTATGACATCTGTGACATAACTTTTGGATCAACCCTCCTATATGTTTGCAAAATATGGTAAGCTATTGTGCTGTGATATAATTAAAACCTTGAATCAGAACAAGGGAAAAATTATTTACTTTTGTTTAACCGTTTAATGTCAATACATTCAACTGCACATCTGAAGCCTTCAGTAGCTTTTTATTTGAGATTCTGCCTTCCCGGTCATATTCTGGTACACAAAATTAGTAACAAAATCTCTTATGCAATAGATATTGTCTATTAATTGGCTAGAGCTTTGAATCATAAATGTTCATCAAAATTGTTCATCAGTTAATTTTTTTGCGTATAGATATTTTAAAAAAATAAGGCTATAACCGTCAAGAAAATTATCAATACAATGGGTAATAACACTGGATATGAAAAAGTTTTTAATTTTGTACAAAAGCAAAATATGTCGCTCTTTAAATACTCAATTGAGTCCAAATAAAAAAAAAGGAATTTCTTATTTATACATTAAAGGTTCAAACATTTTTTCAGCTCAGTTTATCAACTACTCCCTCATATCAGCAAAATTAATCCATAAATTATCGATTCCTGATGTCGTCTTTCGGTATATCATAATACTTTGAAATAGTTTCTCAAAACAGCAGAAAATGACCCGATTATGAAATTAAGCATGATGCTTAAGAATTGTAAAAGTAAAAAAATGGATATGCGAGATATTTAGCTGGAACTAGAATGGTTTTGCTCTCTTCTGTGGTTATGTGTGATAGTAAAAAAATATGATGTTCAAAAATTCAGTTCAATAAATATAAACAAAAGTATCAGGCGTATTTGAACTTGGGATTTATGGTTCATAAGCCTGGTAATTTAACTCCTGAGATTAGATGATATTAAAAACAATCGATCAATACAAACAATTTCACAAAATAAAAATCACCATCTAGTGAGACTGTTTCATAAAAACTATAAGCCTTGATGTAGTGAGCTACTTTTAAATGAATATTATTTGAACAATATGTCAATATTTCTCCTCAGAAATTAGTTATTTCTCTGAAGCTAGGTTCAGATCAAATAACAAAAAAAAGTTTACCAATGTAAAAAACATAGATAGGAATCCCCTGTACATCATGTTATCTTAGATCGTGTCATCAAATTACACAATAAGCGATCTTTAGGTATGTCAGTTAAGCGAGGTCATAAACAGATAAACATTGCTTTGACATTAGCATCAGTAAAAGTCAAGGAATTTTACAATAGTTATTGTGACCTTGTTCATGCGGTGACTTTTTTCTTTTTCTTGAACAATTCCTAAAACTTTTTCATTGCCACTTAATTTTAAATTCATCGATGTGAAATTCGGTGCAATTTTTCAAATTTTATACATGTTTGGTATTGTTACTATAGTTCTATCAATAGCCGTTAAATTTGATAAAATGTCACGGATTTTGTAGTTGAGTCGACTAAACAAGAAAATAAAAATAATCATCACAATTAAGATATGTGAAGTATTTAATATCCAGTGAAAAGGAAACAGTATTATCAAAGATACATACAATATTTAAAATACATGTATATGATGAAAAATAATTTGAAAACGATTTTTAATAGAATGGGAATAAATAGTAATAGCCCTTCATTTAAAGAAATTGAAGACTTTCTTTGATGATAATGAATACGATTTTCTGCCTTTATTATTTTTTTTACATAAAATTTTATAAAATCATACTAAATTCCCACACTCACGCTGTAAAATATTACAGCATTGTGTATCTTGCTGATATACCGGAGAAAAAAGTTTGTAGCAAATTCATATATGTTGCTTCTTAAGTAAGTTATCTTACGATAATCGAATGGAATATAAAATTGTTAATATTAGTACTTATTTTTATCCACAAACGTTATTACATCAGTAACGTTGCTACAAATACAAATATTTAGCATGGTTTTGGAAATCTTTATTTTGCTACCATGTAAGCAAACTTGGCTTGTTTTATAAGAAATTATAGCAAGAGTTGTAAGGGATTCTTACAACCTCAATTTGTAGACAAGACCGTTTTACAATTGCTTGGGCAGTGGCTGTAATGGTTGAAAGTCTTTGGATGATAACATTCGTAAGCTTCGAGGATGTTAATCCAATCCCCTAGCTTGTTCAATACAAAAGCAATGAGCACATTATTCAAGGGTAGGTGTGTAATCTTAAGTTAAATATACAGGGATAAAATACTCGTAAAAAGACACCAAATCTGTTGATAAGTATTAAGTATTTGACTGTTCTAAGAATCTATTATTGTAATGTATCATTTGTATCGAACATCTCTTTAGCTCTTATAAACACAAAGTCAATGATGATATGTACATGTTTAAATATACCATTTTCTGTTCAATAAAACAAACCCTTCTCCATACTCGATCAATATTGATAAAAAATGACATGTGGTGATAACGAACAGTGTTCAAATTCAAAAGTCCAAAGGAAAATTACAAAACAGGAGCAGAGCAAACACGGACCTCTTTAAAAAAAAATAGAGGTAAGATCAGGTGCCATCGAGGAGTGAGCATCCTCTGGTGACCGGTGACCGGTGAACGGTCACACCCACCTTGTGCTCTTTGTCGTAATCGGGAAAAACGAAAACGTCCGTAGTTAATTAGGTGATTAATTATGGTCTAACAATTAGAATGAAAAACGTCAGTCAGCATGCGACCCAGTGGAAGATTGTATTTGCTGACAAGGTCGTTGTATCGACCATAGAACTTACGAAAGAATAAAAGAAAAAAGATAGTTTTATTCATCAGCCTTTATTAATGTACCCAGATATTTTAGAAACTTAAATTTTTGACAATCCGAATAAACGAAACCAGGAAAGGTGCCAAAGGAACCACTTTCTGAAAATACAAATAACGTATCATATAAAAACGAAGAGCAACACGCGATTTTTTATTTTATGATTAATTGATTGAAATTAACGTATTTAAGAAATAGAACAGAAATATTTGAAAATAATCTTGCCCAAGTGCCGAAAAAATAGATCTTGATATAAAAAGATATTTAAACAACAGAACTTACAATGTTTAATCGCCATAGCTCCATGAGTTGTCGTTGTAGCCGTAATGTCTCCAATATCGTCTGGGTTTCCACCAGTAACTGTAGGCTTCTGATGAAGTGAACATAGTCACAGCCAGAACCAACAGGACGAGGAAAACAAACAGGCTAAAGGAGAACTGCATCTTGATTCCCAAGCGAGCTGTTAAACATAAAACAAAGGCAAACGTGCAATTTTAGTGAAGAAAAACTGTCTTCTAATAAAGCTGAATTATAACAAAACTACAACAATCTTCCCCTATTCTAATAATTGATGCAAGATAAAAAAAAACCCGGAATATGGGTCTGATCAGATGGGTAAAACTTTTCGCTTTACCACAATTTTAGTTCCATACTAGCTCTCGTTAAAATAAAATATCAGATTTTGTGATCATATGAGTAAAAATATGAAAGGAATACTCAAATATTCAACAGCAATTTGAGAAAGTTTACACTTCATATATTTCTAGGTTTGTGCTTACATTTGTATATTGATTCTACATTCGAACAAACGATTGCTCAGAACAGGATTTCAAAAATGCACTTAAGCGATTAACAGTATTCCGAGAAAACAAAGAATAAACATAGCTGAATGTAGCATCAAGGATACAAATGTATATATAAAAATTATTGCGAGCACTTTTACCTGTAACCCAAATGATCAGGATTTTTCTGATGCACGATAAATGTTTTTCTCCCTTATATAACACTGTCCAGCTTGTTAAGTTAAATGTCACTGCATGAATGAAATATTTTCAATATTCCCAGTTAGATTTTGAATAATGACGTCACTAGATGACCTCTACAATCATGCATAATATAATGCATTTAAGAATAAGACAATTAAGTGTTTAATATGATGAAAACCAAAATTTTCGTATGAGTTATTATTTAATCAAATTCTATACTTGACTTTAATCTGTTGGAAAATAAGTGGCATCAACTGTTCAAAACTAACCAGCTTAGACATATTTGTCGGCTTTATACGTACATTTTAGCAGAAGATATTTCTTGTGATATTGCGATTCGATGTAACAACATTAAGGATTGTAAAATGATTATCAAAAATGATAGTTTTCATTTAAATAAAATGTGATATTATATTGAAATTATATTGGCATTATGTATAACCACGACACATATTTGAAAAAAGTACTTGTAGTTGCATTTTTTCCAGATAAAACAAGTTCTTGGAAAATTTAGACTGAATTATTTGCTTCTTCAAAATTTTGATATGAAACTTTTGTTATATAAAATGTATCTAATCTTAATTTTCCTTTATAAAAAATGCTATTATTGATCTAGATTTCGTACTGATTTTAAAAGGAAATATATTAGATATTCAAAAGTTAAACAATGAAGATATTGTTTAATTATATTTTTAGATTTCGAAGTCTATCTTCAAATAAAACACTTTTTTTCTGGCAGCATTATTCAGATAAATTTTAACGCATATTGTTGCAAAATAATTCACTGTGATTTATTCAAGGTTGTCGGCTGCAAAAGACCGTGAACGGATTTATAAGTTACTTCTACTTTGAATAAAAAAAATGTCAACATTTCACTCGGCCTTGACCTTTTCTGTATGCTAATATGCCACACCTTTGGATTTTTTTTTATTACTATACATTTTTTACATATTTTTTAGTGGTTGACCTTCGCATTTAATCTTGAGGATCATAGAAAGAGGCGGTCGGAGGAAAGAATTAATAAATTCAATATGCACTTTAAGATATTAATCATAACTGTTAATTTGCTTTAAAGAAATATGTTCTATTTCACTGAAACAAGTTTTCATACAAAGTAAAATACACATGAAACAAATCTGTACATGTAGTCTACCAAATAAATTATTCAATAATTTCTGCATATGAAAAAATCGGCTGGTTGTAACACTCTTCTCTTTCCTATCGACTGAGACAAATTCAGACATCATTTCTAATAAATGATAAAAAATTAAAACAAAATACATTTAATTATAAAAATATCTCATATTTCATCCTTAAGATATAGTTTCGTACCGACCAGGATTATATTCGAGTGAACATGTTAATGGTAATATTTATATATAACAAGTACACCTGAAAAAGACGAATTAATCAAAATTTTAAACCGTACTGTATATCAGTTAATATCAATAATGAGATATTCATTCAACAAAACAAATGGTTGTAAAATAATGTCTTAGTATTCATAAATTCTCGTATATCCTTTTGACTTTTAAACATGACACATTGATAAAATGTATAAACATGTTTGCTTTAATATAGGTTCATAGAAGAAATACATTTGAAAATGTAGAGATTAAGTAAATGATTTAAATTCATAGCATCTTTTTGGAAAATATCAGACAAATCCCTTTTGTATAATACCGTGAATTTGTTATAAGCCGGTGTAAAGAAGAATTATAACCCCTTAGAATATTTTTCGACGTAGAATAATGACTCCCTCCACCAGCTGTAGAATAATTGGATTTTTTTTAAGAAAAAAGACCCCGGTGTCATTTTTTTTCATGTCAAACATGTAAACATGAAGAGAAATGACCCTCGTAGAAAAATGACCCCTCTCGTAAACATGAATGGACATGTGTTACCCCATATCCAAGATATCTGACTTTGAAATTACTTGAATTTTCACTCTGCTAAGCTGAATTTGAAGTTAAAAACACCCAACTTAAGAAATGCTGTATATAGTTTTTCTCATTGACACAAATTGATTGTCAACAGTTAGATCTCTTCTTTCGTTGGCATATGGAGGGAATATGACGCTGCACTAGCGTAGAAATCTGCTGAACTGTACTTGTTACTTTAACATTAATAATACTCTATAGCATTTTCTATAGCTTTATTATTTAAAAACGATTTTTGATTTACAAAATTTATGCACAGCTTTCTGAACTATATTTTATCGGAATTTCACATCATCCGCAACAAATAGCCCAGGTCTACACGAGTGCGATCAGAAATCTGTGCAGGTGTTGCATAACCATTTCGTAATTAAAAAAAAGAAGAAAAGAACAACACATTCATACACAATGAATAATTAACATTCTCTCTCAGTATCTTGTTATAACGAAAGGATTTGTTTCTTTTAAAATATACACCTCTTTTCAGTTTAAGTTCATTGAATATGAATTATAATGTTTGTTAGTTTCTGTTTACTGAAATAAAAATTGAAATATTGTTAAGACTTTTACAATTACAAATAACAAGAAATTAAAAATTAAAGGAATATGTGCATTTTTCGCCCCCAAAATTAAAGTTTTTTAATGGGCTTTAAAAATAAGGGGGCAGATAGATAAAATCATATTGAAATAAGTGTGTAAAAGGTTATCATCACAGTAACGTCATAATGTAGAAATGACGTCATGAAGATTGCCTTATTTTGATAAGTTGTTTTGTAGCAAAATATGGGTGTTTTTCGATGGTTTTTCGACTAGGAAACATCGAACGCAGGCTTGCACAAGTACAATTTTTTTGTATGATGTGCATAATTATATGAAGAAAAACACATGTTAAAATCGTACTTGAGCAGACCTGCGCTCTATACTTCCGAATGCAAAATATAAAGAAAAAATAACAATATTTTCATTTGTTTGCAAATTCGCGGGAATTGGGTCATTAAGGTGACTTAATAGATTAACAGCGAATAAGCAATGATGACTAAAATCAAATTAAAGTATAGGCATCCTCTGTACAATGATTTGTGAAGATTTGATTTTTATATTATACTATTTAAAAATGGGTTAAAATTGGGGGCAGAGATTTGACCATACCAAATATAGTCCATTATAAGGGGGTCATTATTTTACAGGGGTCACTTTTCTTCACGTTAGAGTGTGCTCATTTTTATGAAAATGACACTTATTCCTCAGGCAAGAGGGTCATTTTTCTACGTAGAATAATGACCGGGGGTCATTATTCTACGTCGAAAAATGACCCCCGGTCATTATTCTACGGGGGTCATTATTCTGCTTTACACCGGCTTACCAACCTCTTCTTTTATGATCTGCATATGTACAGTTATATTTATTCGGAGATTCAATCTGTCAAAAACTTATTAAGTACACGTATTGAAAAGTTAAAAAAAGATCAAAGATTTTAAGATTGTTCAGGTAATACCACTTTTGAAATTGACCCTTACAGTTGTCTGTGATGTAGGTCACCGTAGGTTAACCTCCAGACAAGTATTTCTGATTACATTGTTTAAAAAAGTCAGAAACAGACGTGTTTCAGATACTCCAAAGCATGATGTTGTAGGAATCAAATTTCACAATATTTAACCAAATATAGCATGCGAAGTTTACTGTAATTGTTCTTTGTTTTTTCTTCTCTTTCTGATGTGTGTATTCCTCTGTTTATATCAATGTTTAGCTGTAAAAATACCTTTTATAAGCTGTGAAATCATACTGCTTGGATATCATGATACCATATAGTGATGCATATAAAGAACGCAGAATGCATAAGCTTTCATGCGTAAAAGTTAGATATAAAAAATGCACATTGAAAGATAACAATGAAAAAATGACAATAACAAACCGTCAACCATCTCAAAAATCCATAAAACGAAATACAAATTCAAAGCAGAGCAACACGGACCTCCAAAAAGATAGTAGAGGTAGGATCAGGTGCCTAGGAGGAGTGAGCATCCTCTGCTGAACGGTCGCATCCGCCGTGTGCTCTTTGTCGTAATCGGGAAAAAACGGAAATGCTATAAATTATAACACAACTAAACATTGTTGTAAAACATAAGTTGCTATTTACGCTGTGTAAAATGAATTTCGGTCAAGTAAGAGTACTGATGCAAACTGTCATCTTCTATATACATATCACTATGAACATTCAAAATAACTAAGAATACATCAAAGTTAAGGACGTGGATAAAAAAGACAATTACTGTTTTATTATATGAATCAGAGACTAAACAATGTAAACGTAAGGTTATCAAACTGAGCAAGGAATGCATATCCGTCTTTTTATATAACTTGTTTGTGTTGGATAAAGTCTTCGCCGAAACACACAAAACAAAGAATTTCATTGGACGACTAGAATGGTGTTTACAAATCGTAACAATTACATGTAGGCATACTAGTATTCCCTATATAAATAACAACCAGTGTAGAAAAAATATGTTATGTATTTATGTATTCATTTATTCATCTGTAAGGTCTTATGCAGGCCAAAACATTATAAATCTTAAGATCAGTTAATGAGAGAGCGATATAGATTTTTTCTAAACGCAATGAAATTAAGATATTAATACTTAGTGTGGAATGCAAGCAACATAAATCTTAATACAAATTACCATCTGATAATATCCCTTTGAAGTACGGAATTTTCTGCCGTCAGAATCGTACCCACAATTCTGTGTAAATTGCATATGGCTACCAATATTACGTTCTCGCGAGATTAGGTAAAATGAATATTTTAAGAACTTCATTCATTAAAAAGGTAAATAAAACATTCTACTGCTCGAAGTTAATCCGCAGGAGAGTTTTTGAAAACGAAAATCAGACGACAATAATCCTGAACTCTGGCGTCACAATCGCCCCATAAATTGGAGAAAGAACTTAATTTGCATTGAAAGAAACAAAATCGAAACAATTTGTACAATCAGTTCAAGCACATCTTTTACAACATACATCATAGCATAGCATAGCATTTAAATCTCATAACATATTATTGGAATCTCATACCATAGCATTGAAATATCATACCATAGCATACAATCTCACAGATTCTTATTCATCATATCATACCATAGCATAGCATAGCATACAACATGATTTTAACTCGGTTTTAAACGCTTTTATTTTGAGGACTAAATGTTCATTTTACATATTAGTGGAAAACTTTGGCTTCTAATCATTTTACCTCGAAATATTTGGCACTCTTCTGTGAGATGCAGCTAATGATTAATCAAGTTCTCTTATTAATGAATCAAAATATCGTTGTTAAATATAATATCAATAGTTGAGCATTGATTAACTATCTAAATAACCATACGGACGATTTATTTATTTATTTCATTTTATTCAATTTTTTATCAAGTTGATGCATCCAATTGGCAATTTTTAATTAATCATATTAACTGCGTTGCTCTCGCCCCAACGGTCGCACCATAAAGCATATTAAGAAACTTTAAAATTGATTGAATCCTATTTTATGTCTGGTGTGCTTTTATATATCTCAAAAAAAATTAATTATCTGTTATGACTAAAAAGAAATAATTTATTCCGATAAATATAAATAAAAAATAATCGTTTGAAAACAATCTTGAATACAAACTGATAAAGAAAGAAAAAATGTTGGAATCTTTAAATCGATTAAGCAAGTGTATCATTTGAAAAGAATTGAGGATTGAATGAAATCAATTGCAGATTATGCTGCATTTAAAAAATGACCAGATTATTTGAAATCGATGTAACAATTTCGATAAAAAAGGACATAGCTTATTGTTACCATGATCTCAAATCTAGAAAGGATTATTTAATAATTCGTACTAATACGCGAAGTTAGCTTTCCTAAAAAAAATGTCACGAGACCACAATTGTATTGAATTTCAGATAAAGAATGAAACCTCTGTATGAAAGCTCTAACAGAGAACTAGCGTCAAAACCCAAATGATTCAATCAACATTTATTAGTAACGCCATTGTTTAACAAGTCCAAATACCACTTCAGCTAACCACAAGATCAAGTTATCCACACTTGGAATCTGAAATAGGAAAAAAAAATGATTTCACAATTTTAATGACCAGCAAAATTTTACACCCGAATTGTTTTTTTTTTATTCATGTATTTCATTATTAATTCGAAAAACGTTATGATTCATCAAAAATATAAATAACGATCTGTATGATTCACCGAGAAGTAAGAATTCTAACCACAAATAACTTACTGTTTAATCATCCCAGTCCCAGTCCCTGGAGTTATCATAGGAGCCATAAGGTCTCCAATATGGTCTAGGCCTCCAGTAACTGCTGTAGGCTTCTGATGAGGTAAACATAGTCACAGCAAGAACCAACAGGACGAGGAAAACAAATAGGCTGAAGGTGAACTGCATCTTGACGAAACCTATTGAAATGTTTGACTTTGATATTATTACGTCATGATTAAGGTTAAGCTGAGCATGTATTCAATTATTTCTTAAAGTTGCTTAGTCCGATTTTATATTAAATTTTATCTACGCTTTAAAACGATGCTTTTGTTTAGTATGTGTATAATAATAGACTTTGCAGTAGTTTTCCTGGTCGAATAAGCAATTTTTTCATTAAAAAATGATACACAAAATTTGTTTATAAAACAACACGCCGAGGCGGGTATGGTTGTATTACAACTTTGACATGCGCTAGGAAAATAAGAAATAAAAAAAGGAAAATAGGACGCTAGGAAAATAAAGGAAATAGGATTTCAAGAAAGTTTGAGCAAATCAAAACTTAACCATTTTTGTAATAATCTTTCTTATGTTTGTTTTGCTTACAATCAATGCGTAATATGCAGAGGGACGAAACCAAACGTTTCCCTTGTATTAACAAGCCTATGCAGAATTTAATTTTATTCACTTCGAATATTTCTATCTTTGAAAAAAGACCGATTCTGCTGGTGTAAATAAGTTAAAGTCTTCAACTTTCTTTCTTAGATGATTGGTTTGCAAAGAAAATTACTTGACACCATAATAGCCAAAAACATCGGACCGAGCAGCTTTAATCTTGATTTGATTGTATGTACAATCTTTCCAAATAGAGATCGAGTAAAGGAATACATACCTGGCGTTATATGATCAGGAAAATGTCCGATGAAAATATCACTGATGGTTCGTTTATATATCATGTTCATTTGAATACACCTATTTGTAGTGAAAGGTCAGTAAATTAATTTTTGGTGTTCTTGTTAAACAATTTGACAGAATTCAAGGCCTTGGTATGCATTTCTTTCGACCTAAACACAAATGGTAAAGGGTGAAACCAAATTACATTGTTTTTGTATTCGAAACATTTTATTTTTAAAAAAAATGATATCACCACACGTTTGTAAACATATTTCAGTTCTTCATCCTGGACATATTATACGTTCCTGGGTATGAGGAAGTAGTGATATGTTTTGACATTATTTTACATACACTTTAAAATCCAACAAAGCCCTAACATCAGGGTCAATTTAGTGACCTTTCCCTTTTAACAATACAATTTAGCTTCATGCAAATTGCAAACGTGCACACATTTGGAGATGTTTTAACTTGTTAAGAACAACAAAATTAACACGAAGTTTATGATGCTTTTTCCATTATTTGCTTTATCTATATGTATTGATATCTATGCGTATTGATATTTCAATCTTGATATATTGATATATATGATATTTTCATTCTTCAACAATTTGCTTGCTACTTTCATATTCTTGTGCGACAACATTAAATACTTCTAATATGTGTGTTTTTGTGAGGCTGTGTGCTCTACAATTAACAAATACGACTTTTTCTGGATAATAACCTATAGGTTATTGCATATTGTGCTTTTATCTGAATATAAATTCATTTTAGGGTACAAAATGCATGAAAGCATCATTTTTCTCTAATATTTAAGAGATTAATACTTTTTTCGTATAGGTTTATAATGCAATTTCTTAAGTATTGTGATTTTGATGGATAGAAGAGAAGAATAGATAATATGTATGTAATAGTATGTAAAAGTATAACATATCCATTAATTAGAATTCACTCCATTTCAATATAATTTTTTAAATTTATCCTGTCTAAATCTGATAACTCTACAATATTTAAAAAGAGTGAAGAGAGATAACATATTTTACTGCTCTCATGTTTATGAATAAAGATGAAACAGAAGCAAGTTTCAGCAAAACCGAATCATTAAGAAGAATGTGACAAAAGATCATGATATGCTTAATATCAAAGTCAAAGATGACGCCGTGGTAAAACCTGTAGGTCAGAAATCATAACCAAGGTCATTCCAAATTGTAGTCACTGACCTATCATTTAATTAAAGACTGCGCATTTTAGAAACGGTATATAAGCGCTCTAAACTTTCCTTCATTTATCAGACTTACCCTAGTCCTGATCAGTGAAACCCAAGTAAGATTAATTTTTTATTTGGTTATCACATTTTTTTTTTTACATGTATTGATTATACATCAAATAAAAGAAAACGTTTAGGCAATCGGTATCTGTATACAAAATTTAATCTTTTTTAGGCAATCAAGATGCAGTTCTCCTTTAGCTTGTTTGTATTCCTCGTCCTGTTGGTTCTGGCTGTAACTATGTTCACTTCATCAGAAGCCTTCAGTTATTGGAGGCCTAGACCATATTGGAGACCTTACAGATATTATGATAACTCCTTCGAGTGGGATTGGGACGATTAAATAGGGTAAGTTATTTGTAACTGAAATGTTTCATAAGATTTTATGTCATTTTGAGGCTGAAGCATACTGTACAACCGTCAACATGAATGGTGTTATATAAAGGTGTTTTGTTTTTTACAGACAGGGCTTGCATACCGGACTGGCGAATTGTGACTGATGTACGAACTGTTTTCAAGATTGCTCATATCTGTTATTGTGATTAATATATGGATTGTTTTTTTTTTATTTCAATACTTCTGCATATCAAACATATTCAATAAACGTGTCATATATCTTGTGACGTGAACATTTATTTTTTTTTGTTTAGTCTCTGATCAAGGGAAATGGAAATATATGGAAATATTGGGCTATATAATTCCTTTAAAAAATGAAAGTCAAACAAAACTTACAATTTACATTTTTATGCTGCATATAGACTGAGCAAAAATAATGTGACAGGAAAAGGTCAAAAACTATCAAATCTTTGGACCGGTGCTTAAGACCCTATGGTATAATGTTTGGTAAAAAAAAAACCCAAATGGTTCCATGATCTCTACCTTGCAAAAAACATATCTCCAGATAGTTACACTTCTGAAACATGGTCTAATCCTGAATTTTGTATAATAACTTTCAACAACACAGTTTAAGGTAGTACGAAACACCCGTGAAATTGATCATTTTAAATATTTTCTCAAATGCACAAAATAATGGCTAGATATTTTGTAAAACTTACTTTCAATTTATTATCTTGAGAAAAAAAACAAAGCATACCTATCATTTACTCGAAGCAGAAAAAATGTAGGTACAACATATATTGATAATTTCGAAACCATCATTTGAATTGTATTCATTTGATCAGTTGTAATGTATCCTTATTTCCTTTAAGAAATTGTAGCTTTTGTTTCTTTTAGAGTAAAGACTTGAAATTTTGCCGTAATTGTAACAAGTATTAAGGCTTTATGCACAGCAAAAGCCAATCTCATATTAAAAGGTTAAAGGTCAAAAAAGAAATTTTCAATCGAGATTTTTTAAAAGTCTTCGATATGCATGGGTTTGGAATGTATTCAAATCGTTTAAAAGTAATAATTTACGTTTGTGGATTTCACCCAAAACAACCAACAAAGGTAATTATTTAATTGATAATTAATCTAATTATTTGATTACTGTAAAATGAACATTGTGAAGAAACGTCTGTGTGTCGTATATTGTTATATCAAGTCGCACAAATGATCGGTCCATCAGTATGCAAACGAATTACTGTGTAACGGGACAATAAATGAAGTAAATAAATTTTTAATCAAATCATAAATATTGCTAATCTTCCTATACTCAAATAAACTGTAAGGTCCAACAGGACAGTGCATGCTTCTGACACCGGAAATTGTTTAATAAACATTGACCACGCGACGAGTCAACAGGTGGCTGGTTACTTAATGGCGAATACACTAGCGAGAACTTGTAAGATGCACAAAACTGTGGTCAGAGCAGATAAATGTTCATATGAATGAAAATAAAATCGAATTAAGGAAATTGGACCACTTTCCAATTAACTCTTACAGACGTTTACCTGGATGTACCGTTTTAAAACAAACAAGTTGTTCACAATCGATCATTTACAATGTATTGTTTTGATAATGCGTCGTGATTATGATCTCATCGTTTACGGGAGTTTTGTTTTGACAATAAGCCGCGATATGAAAATAAGACGGTTTTGAAAATAAGACACCTGTTTCTTACCAAATCGTAAAATAAGCCGCGGCTTATTTTCAAGGTTTTAGGGTATGCTACCCTGGAAACCACAAATTGTTGCCATTACTCATAAAATATTCTCAAATAAGCATTTAAATGCCATTTTGATAGCTTAACCATCTGTTACCATGAAAACAAGACTACATAGCAACAAATAAATAGTGTATGGCTTTTTAACCTAGCATAGTCTATCAAACTGAATAGTATGAAGAAAATCCATGATTATGCGTTGCCACCGAATTTTGATTCTTACATAGAATTGATCTTAAAGAGCAAATCAGTTTAATCTGTGTACATAAATGCATTAACAATAAATGCGGATATATGTGTATTATACATGTATGTTTTAATTTTAATAAAACATGCATTTATTTTTTCTCTATTTATCATCTTTCTAGCCAAATATGTCTCAAATCACGGTGTTTTCATCCTGTTGCTAGGAATACCTCAAAGTAGATGAAGCGGATAAAAAAGACAATAATTATTTTATTGTATGATTCAGAAACTAAAGACTGTACAACGCAAACGTAATGGCATCAAACTGAGCAAGGAATATATCTCCGTCTTTATATTACTTGTTTGTGTTGGATAAAATTTTAACCGAACACACTGAAAAACGAGGAATTTCATTGGACGACTAGCATGATGTTTACCAATAGCAATTACGTATAGTTATATTCCTTCCCTATCTAAATAGAGATCTGTGTAGAAAAAATGTTATATGTTCATCTGTAAGGTGACAGGCAGACAAAAATTAATAAATATTAAGATCTTGGATATCAGCTAATGATAGAGCTATTTATAATTATTTCTTAACGCAATAACATTAAGTTACATTAATTAAGTTATAAATACTCGATGTGAAATGCAAGCCATATATTTTTGGATAAAAATGTACTAATGATAAGCAAAATTCTGATAATAACAAAATAACAAACTTAATAAGAATCTTCATGTTTCGTTGAATCATATTACATGTATATGTTTCAAATTAAAAAAATATAAATGACCTGTTATGACTAAAAAGAAACAATTTATTCTGACAAGGTTTGTCTTTGATGCTAAGTGATTAAGGAAGAACAAATGTTGTGTTTCATATCTTTATTGAAAAACACAATAAGGTTGGAAGTTTTGTAACAAAAGATATCTGAATGAACGTAAGAAGGGTATGCGCAAACGGACGTCAAGGAAACAGCTGCCTGAAAATTAAATGATATCATTAAAAAACAATGGCGAATGTGCATAATAAGAAAAATGCTATTTATATTGGTAAAACTTATATTAATTATTGTTTTCTTATAATTGAAATATATCTAAGAAATTAGGCGAATATATCTCAAAACAACCATGATAAATTGCTGAAAACAAGATTTAAAATCCAGTAAAAAATTAAACAGCAAAACTTACAGTATTTAATCGCCATAGCTCCATGAATTATCATAGGAGCCATAACGCCACCAATATCGTCTAGGCCTCCAGGAACTATAGGCTTCTGATGGAGTGAACATAGTCACAGCCAGAACCAACAGGACAAGGAAAACAAATAGGGCGAAGGAGAACTGCATCTTGAATGCCTAACGAGCTGAAATACACAAAACAAAGTCCAGTATACAACTGTAAAATGAAAAGATTCTTAATATCATAAAAAACTAATGGCATATGCTTGAAGTTGTGTATGGTGGATTTTCAATACAATGCTAGAATGACAATATTCTTAATATCATAAAAAAATTCATTTCTCCAAGATTGATTGTTTAAACAAAAGAACAATGAATTCATTTCTTTTTAAAAAGTTTTAGATCAAACAAATGTTTTTATTTCTGAGAGCAATTTGGATCAGTTTGTTTTTAATCGGGATCGGCCAGAGTTTGAAAATTAGCAATATTTCTAAAATTTTGTCAATTTGATTCAATTTCCTTTTTAAAAATGATTGCCTTATATTTCTTCTCCATTAGACACGTTTCTTTAAAAGATTTTATCCAGAGGTTTGAAAAATATGAACAAAAGATATTTTCATAAATACTTTTTTGGGAAAAAAATTAAAACGTCTTATTGATATTACTGGTAATGATTTATTAGATATCAATATCATGCATTTATTCACACCAAATTTTAAAATTTACAGTGTGTAACTTGCAACCAAAACAAATTTTCCACTTTCTCATAAAAAATACAAACTCAGATAAAATAATTAAGGGCATATATCCTTTTTTAAACAACGCAATAATGTTTCAGAAATGATACTTTTAAATTAACGATCCATAAAATAAAAGTTTGGTGTAGCATTCCACCTTAAATATCATAAGAGGTTGATATCTTCCAGATTGATTGTTAAACGAAAGTTCACTTAATTCTTTTAAAAAGTTTTAGATCAAATAAATATTTTTTTCTGAGAGCAATTTGGACTCCACCATAGCTCTGAAAAAAATAAGATTTTTGTATCTTTTTGGTTTGAATATTTTGCATAACGTTGTAATATGGTCTTTTAAAAACATTTATGTCATACATGGAATTTACAGAAATTGTGTAGTGTAAAACACTAGTACCACCACTACTACAAGAAGACGCCAACATACCCAGAAGGGTGCACGGTATTGAATTAGCGACTTTTGTGACAAGAGAATGTCTGTTAAGATGAAAGAGATTGATAGATGTCTTACCTCTTTCCCAGATGATCAGGATTTCTCTGATGCACGGAAAAACATTTCTTTCACCTATATACACTCCTAAGCCTCATTGTGTAAAAGGTCGTTGAATGAATGAAATATTTTATTTGTTCCAAATTAAAGTAATCCAAAGCTTTATAAAATGTCCTTCACAATCAAGCTGAATGCATAAGAAATCAAAATAAATCACTACAGTGTTTGTGAAAGATTTTACAAAGTCGTGTACTGCATATAAAGTTTATTTTTATCTCGTAATTTAAGGTAGAGTTTTATGTGATATATTATTAGTCTTTTGACTGTTTCTGTATAAATGTGACCGATAGATATACTTATATACTGTCAAGTACATTTAAATATATTGCAACATTGTTTCTTGTAGAAACAAATTAAAAGATTTTAAAATTTTATTTTGAAAATGCTTGATTTTATTTTATACGTAAATCTTCTACATTTTTATACATTATTTTGAAAGCACTTGTAAGGACATGTTCTGTACAATCTACTTTGTATTTTCTTTATCATTATATCTTTCTCTAATGGTAGTATTAAATAGAATTATTCAATCCTATATCTATATCTATATCTATATTTTATAATTAGTTCGAATTTGTTTGGATTTTAAATGACCTGATTATCAACATTCAGTTTGAAATTTCCTAACAGCGGAAAAAAGGATTGCAAAATCTCCAATTTTTGTATCAGAAACCATTCAACTGTCAATATAAATCCGAATATTCTTATGTTGATTAAATGTCTGTGGCAAGTGTACAAATTTCCTTCATGAATAATTTCTGTTTTAAGTTGTTTGTTGTGTAAATATCAACATTTACTTAACAGTGTCAACCTTGACTTTCAACTATATTCCTAGACGCCACGCCAAAGGTGTAGGAGATAATTCATAATTCATAATGCACACATTTTAGTCGGCGTCCTTGGCATTTCGTTGCGTTGAATAAAGAGAGTACTATTCAAGGGATATAATCCAATTTAATATATATGCCTTACAGTTCGATATTTGATATTAAACTTATTCTTTTAAGATGTCATATATATTTTTAATTTTCTAATTAATAAGAATTCATACATTATACATAACACCCATTTACATTAAGCTTGCGTGTTACTTGTTAGAAAATGTCAAATAAAAGGTTTTTGAAACATCTTAGATTTGTTAAATCAGGATACAAATTTGAAGTAAGTGAATATTTTGTTGCTGTCTTTCTCTGTAATGTAAGTTAATGTAATTTTACCACACAACAAGTAGCTAAGTAGATTTGATTATTTGACTTTTAAATAAATAAGATATGCAGATTCTTATAACCTTGATGTGGAATAAAACACAGAATATAATGGAAACTGCGTCACTATCTGCTGCACTATTGACATTGAATGACTCGGAAAAAACTGACTGACATGGAAGAAAGTGAATATAATTTAATGGAAAGGACACACAATTTGTCATTTTTTAACTTTGTTCATATTTCATTGTTATAAGATAATCTGTAAGAAAATAGATTATTATTTTCAGCAAATCCTTGTTTCAAAAATAAGCATTTAAATTACTCTAAATGTCTTCATTTTTATACTAACACTTTTTGAAATTATATATTATAAAAATAAATTACTTTTTTATTTTTTAGTTAAAGCTTATGTTTGAAAATAAAATAAATCGGAAAAAACCTTGAGTAGTACGGCAAGTACATTCAGACACCAATGAATTATAAGATATAAACTCAAATCATTTCTTACTTCTCGACCAATTACTATAAAACATGATCGATCTAATAACAAACTCAAATTTAAAAACAAGAGATGTATATAGATAAAGGTGAATTTCAGAAGAAAAAAATGACAATGTTGCACCTCGGAACAATTTTATTGAGATGTGCGAATACGATAGTTATATAAGTTGATCTCTTTTAATGCATATTGCTTAGAAAGTTGCCCCCTAAATTAATTCTGACGATTTCTGTACATTTTACCGAGTAAATTTGGTTAAATTAATTTGAAAGGTTATTTAAAATGCAGTGCGTCAAATGCTCATTTTAGATTAAAATAAAGAAACAAAACAGAAAGTAGGATATATTAAGAGGGTTGGATTGTCGGGACCATTTTTAGATTTTATAAATTTCCTTAAGAAAAAGAGCTCTATATCAAGATATATAAAAAGATCCAAATTCAAAGTTAAAACATATTGAATATTTCTTTACTAAATAATAACTTATAGTTAAACAAAATTCATTTTTTTAAAGATAAATATTTAAGGTAGATCAAATGGGTAATTCGTTTATTAGTTGACCACCAGACCTTCTTAAAGGGGAACAGGATGATACAGTGTAAAATTATTTGTCAATGATTTCCTTTCCTTTTTTAATTCATCTACATTAATATGTCCTCTACAATATGTATAATTCTCAAGACTACTTTCTTGCCTTGAAAGGGAGATCTTTTGATATCTATTAGCCACCTTTTCTGGCTAAATGAATTTCCATGACAATTTCAGTTTTAAAAATTACAATTCATAGAATTTGTTATTCATTAATTTAGAAATAGTTATTAAATTCATAATCAGTTATAATATTCGCATTTCGTCTAGGGATACGATAATTTTATGAAAAAAAAATCTAGAAAGGGTTTAAATTTGGAGATTTTGACTCTAGAATTAAAAAGATTGCGACAGCAAAAAAGAAAATGTTCAATGAAATTTTCCGAATTCTTTAAAGTAATCAATATTATTATGTGCTGTATAACGTACAAGTTTCCAAATCACTTTCTTGACATTAATCGGAGATAAAACAATTGGAATTATACGTACCCCTAATTCTGGAATGATTAAATGGTTGACAGTTCCTTTATTCAAACATAAAAAACAAAATAATAAAAATTGAAAATAAATATATAAAATCTATGGATTTATCTATCATCATTAACAGAATAATGATACGAATATATCCACACTTTTAAAAACACGTTTACTATTGTTCATCTTTATGACAAACTTTAAAAAAGTTTAAATTCTGCAATTAATATTGCTAAAAATTAAAAATTTTGATTTGGGGGGGGGGGGGGGGGGCACATATCAACAAAGAGATGCCTTCTTCAACACATCTATTGATTATATATACGATTCAAACAACTCGACGACTCTGCAATTATTATTTTCTTTAGCTTTATATTCTACGATAACTATCATGTGATCAACAAAAGTCACGTGATCAGTGTCATGTCTCCTCTTAATTGCTAATTCATCAATTCATCAAGAAGTTAGTAACATTTTCCTTCTTTATCAATATCACTGCTTACTTTTGAATTATGATAATGTATCCATCAAAAATAGTACCAAAAGAAAAATAAAAACAATCGAAACAGGATCGATGAGAAAAGACAGGACTTTGAAAAATTCCTTGAACAAACAAGTTTGTAAACTTTTTGAAACCCCCGTCCAATTTTAACATTTGTAAATTTGGCTAGACACTCTCACATGAACAAAATAAAAACAAATTGCAGAAAAACTATTCAAATTGAATTTTGAAGGAGTTTCCATACGCTTTTAGAGTAAAAATTGAATACCCTAGGAATTAGGATTTAATATATACCTGAGTTTTTTTTTATCGTTCCGGATCCGAATGATATGTTTTTACCACAAAAAACTTTAACTAAAACATTTGGTTTATTTTACCAAACAGTTATAATTTAATGATACACTGCCTGTTCAATAAAATGATTACGCCTGTAAATTGAATTTTACAATTTTTTTTTCACGTTCCATATAGGTGGCTTTTATAAACATTTTGACTTCCCACATCATTTAAAAAAAAAATTACTGAGAGTTCTGACCATACAGGATTAGTCACGCCTCACTGCATAATTTACATAGGCGCTGATAGTACAAATTGAATATCCTAGGATTTATGATGTAATATATACCCGATTATTTGACATCTAAATCATTGATGAGTGTAACAATAGAAATCAAAGATTAATATGACGAGAGTCGGAGATGAAAGGGAAAAATGCGCATTCAAACATCACTGATGGTAGTTAAATTTAGAATGTGTATAATCTTATGCCAACATATAGGGCGTTTCAGATCAGTGGATCTCGAAGATGTTGTCTTGCCATGCATGTATGAATTACAATCGAGTATAGTAAGAAATAAATGGAAACATTTTCAATTGATGTAAATATAACTCTTTATTCAGGAAAATCACAAAATGAAACCATTTACATAAGAAGCTAGCACTAATATAAACAAGAGAATGCTCACACAGAAGGCCAGGTTGCATTACCTGCAAAAATGTAGTAAAATAGACATAAAGCAAAGTTAACATGGTAGTATTAGTGATATCAAATAAATTTACAGGGTAATTAAGTGTGCCTTCTTTAAATATTTTACCTTCTCAGAAATGCATTCATTTAGAAACCAGTCTTTTAACAGACTGTTTTGTTAATCTGTTTCCAAACTAATATATAAGGATTGTCTTAAAGCAAACAAACTAGAGGAATGTTTTTTTATCAGATAACTTACTATTTAATCGTCCCAATCCCATGACCTGGAGTTATCATAGGAACCATATGGTTTCCAATATCTTCGTGGCCTCCAGTAACGGTAGGCTTCTGATGAAGTGAACATAGTTACAGCCAGAACCAACAGGACGAGGAAAACAAACAGGCTAAATGAGAACTGCATCTTGACTATCTGTAAAAGAAACAATTTTTGAGTTAATCTTATAAATGACTTAATTACAAAACACATGATTTATATCTGTTGTAAACCTTTTTCATATTTGTATGAAGAACAAAACCAGTGTTGCCACTAAGTTTGTAAGGTAATTCTTACCAATGCTAGCTGATCAGGACTGTAAAGATTCTGATAGCGAAAGAAACAATTCGTTTGCTTTTATAGTTTTCTCAAATACAGTTACTCCTAAAAGGTCAATAAATAAAAGTAAGTGACCTTCCTTATAATTTCTATCTAAGATGTTTATTATTGCGTCATCGTCTGACTCTGATATTCATGCTCAAGGTTGTAGACGTTTTTTCTGCAACCTTGAGCCTTAATATCAGGGTCGAACAGTGACGCAATATTAAACCCTTAGATAGAAATTGTAAGGTAGGTAACTAGATTTTATTCATTGGCCTTTAAAAAAGAAGTACCTGTATTTGAGGTCAATGAAATTCATGTTCAAGGTTGCAGACGTTTTATCTGCAACCTTAATCATGAAAATCAGGGTCGAACGGTGACGCAATATTAAACCTTTTAGATAGAAATTGTAAGAAAGGTCACTAAATTGCATTCAATGACCTTTAATTAGGAATTAACTGTATTTGAGAAAAGTATAAAAGCAAACGAACTGTTTCATCATTATCAGAATCTTTACAGTCCTGATCAGCTAGCATACGTAAGAATTACTATACAAACTTAGTGTTGGTAACACTGATTTTATTCTTCGTACAAATATGAAACAGAGTTATAACAGATATAAATTCAATGTCCTGTAAATATTTCATTTTCAAGATTAAATCGAAAATTATTTCTTTTACAGATAGTCAAGATGCAGTTCACCTTCAGCCTATTTGTTTTCCTCGTCCTGTTGGTTCTTGCTGTGACTATGTTCACCTCATCAGAAGCCTACCGTTACTGGGGGCCACGAAGATATTGGAAACCATATGGTTCCTATGATAACTCCAGGTCATGGGATTGGGACGATTAAATAGTAAGTTATCTGATAAAAAATATCACGTAGTTTATTTGCTTGAGGGCAATGCTTATATATTAGAACAAGACAATCTGTATAAAGATTGGTTTCAAAATAAAAGCATTCCTGAGATGGTATAATATTCAAAAGAGGCACACTTAATTAAGCTGTATATCTATTTGATATTACTAATACTACCATTTTGATCTTCGATTTATATCTATTCTACTTTATTTTTTGCAGCTAAAGCAACCTGGCCTTCCGTGTGAGCATCATCCTGCTTTTATTTCTGCTTCCTTCTTATTTAAACAGTTTCATTTTGTAACGTTCCTGAATAAAGGGTTATATGTACATTCATTGTGAATTGTTTCCTTTTTTCTTACCATACTCGATTGTAATTCATGCATGCATGACAAGACAGACTCTTCGAGATCCACTGATCTGAAACGCCCTATCTGTCGTCGTAAGAATATCCGCATTCATAATTAAACTACCATGTTTAAATACGCATTAGTTCCCCTTTTCCGAATACCGCCATATTAATCTTCGATGTCTATTGTTACTCTCCTCAATAATTTAGATATTAAATAATCAGGTATATATTACATCCTAATCTCTAGGGTATTCTATTTATACTCTATGGGCCTATGGAAATTACATCAAAATTCCATTTTAATAGTTTTTTTTGCAATTAATTTTATGTGTGTGCATGTGAGATTTATATCCAAAGTTACCAAATCTTACATCTGGGGTTTTTTTTTTTCAAAAAGTCAGCAAAACCTGTTTGTTCAAGGGATTGTTTCAAAGTTCTGTCTTATCTGATCGATCCTGTTTCGATTGTTCATATCTTTCTTTTGGTGTTCCGTCGACATATATTAAACAAACTCATATTTTTTAATAGGTTAACTGCATAATACATTTTGCATTTCTGTTGATGATGTTTCTGCGGTATAAATTATAAATAAAATTAGCAGTACTTAGATAAATAATTAATCGTGTTTCTTGACTAGTCCTGAATAGTTTCCAAGCGGCAAAAGACGAAGGTTTTAGACAAAGCAGACAAAGATATTTAAATAATGTGTAAATATAATCATTACTCTTATTCGGTGTTTTCACTTACAACCGCTGCTTTGCATTAGCAGATATTGCAGGTCAAGGTTGATGTGTTGGATAAATGATTTTGATTGATACATTATTAAAATTAAAAAGTAAGCAGTGATATTGGTAAAGTAGACAAATAGTATGGTTTTTTTTAATACTATGAAATAGCAATTAATATTTTTTTTTATCCTACTTGGTTTTTTAAACTGAAATGATCATTTCACACAATGCACTTTAAAGGACTATATAATTGTTATATTAGTCAAATTTAGCCACCATAATTTCCCATTTTTTAAAGTGTTTTAGGTACATTAAATTGTTGTGTTATTTTTTTTATAAGAGTTGATATAAAATATTTTTTTCTCCTAATTATTTGATTTATTTGCACTCACTGGCAGTATATGGCGTCAGAAGTGACGCTATTTTTAGAATTCAATCAAAAATAGTCATTTATTGACATTTTTTTTTTTTCATCTTTTTCGAATGGGATATATAGAGCGACGCTTTGAACAAAACGAACTTTTTGTCACTTATTAGTACCGTATAGATACATCTTTGGTGAAAATATATTGCTTGTTCAAGCAATCGCTTATTTTTTTTTTAAAAAGAAAAACGGCTTGAAAACGAGCCGCTGTATGCTAATAATGCAAAAACTGCGGAAAAAGGTAAACTTTATGATGTCATTTTTCTAAATTGTTGGCACTTAAATCAAAATGATGATTATGAAAAAACTTCAAATGTATATCTGTATAACGAAAACAAAGAATTACAGTAAAATGACGATGTTCATTTAAGGGGATCAATTTAGGCTCAAATCATATAATGCATTTCAATTGTATATTAATTTATATGAATTTAATTGGTAAAATGAGTAGCGAAATAATCGTCAAAATTAATCATATGGCCACTTTCAAAGCAATATGCATCAAAAGCGATCAACTGAATAAGGAATCGTATTTGGACATCTTAGTTTAATTGTTCAGAAACGCAACATAGTCAATTTTAACTGAGTTGCACCTTTATCCATATACATCTCTCCTTTTTAATGTTGATTTGTAATTAGATCGATGATGTTTTTTAAAGTATCTGTATGAGACAATATGAGTTGGTGTGAATTTATTTCTTATAATTTATTGGTGTATGAATGTACTCGGAGCACTATTAAAGACTAAAGATTTTTTTTTCCATTTAAATTTATGAATAAATTTTATTTAGTTATAACCATATCAATATAGCACTACTAAGTCATAAAAGTACTGACATTCCCATTTTTTACTGATAACCTTAAACATTTACTGATAAACCTAGAAAAGTACTGACGTTTTTACTGACGGTACTGAAAAACTTAGAGAAGTACTGACAAGTACTGATAAGTACTGACACCATTGTTCTTACTCCCGCTAGAGCTTAAAAGGTGTGAAATTGTATTAAATAATGTATTTTTAATTATAATAAAGAATTAAACAATTATTAAAATTATTAATAACATTTTCCTTGCATGAAAATGTCAATTTGATATGTAATTTTCATAAGTGAAGGAGAAATTGAGCCTTGTTTTTTTAAAAAAAAAAAGAAATTGGCGGATTTTATAATATTTATGTTGTGAGCATGAATTTTGATAATTATTTAGAAACGAAAAGTCAGTAAAAGAATCGACACTCTTGAGCTAAACATCAATAAACTTGATCACCCAAGTTATTAGCATTCAAATCTACCCGTATTACCCATGCTCGGGGATTTAGAGGGAGTCGGGGGATCTGGACACCCCTCGCCCCCTTGGACCCTCCATGGAAAAATCTAATTTCTTAAATTTCCATAAATATGGCTCAGACCTCCCCCCCCCCCCCCGGGAAAATATAAACAACATTCCTACTCTTTTGAAATGTTTTTGGGGTCCGTGCATTTTACATAGTAAATTAATGCGCTGTGTTTCCGTATACTTATGATCGTGGTACACTTGAAGCGCTTGGGATAGAGGCCGAATGTGTTTATCAGTAAATACCAGTTATTTTGTCTTTGTGAAATAATATAAATCTAGAAATGAACCCTATCCATCTACATTGAAGCTTGAGTAGACTAGAATTTATCAAACATGCACGCGTACGTGTGAAACAACGAGACCAAAAAATGCGATAAATTACTTTTTCCTGACACTACTGGTTCTGAGAACCCCTGTCCGTATGACCCGTCTTTCCCTGTCATCCACTGTGCTTTCCCTTCATCCCCTGTGCACCCGCTTTCAGCCCCTTTACGCATTCCCTGTACACCCTGCGATCCCCTGTCATACATGTATATATTTTAAATTATCAGTTTGTGATACATAACGAAAT
>CM065920.1:15732214-15757214 GCA_033439105.1 Magallana nippona | reverse complement strand
GAGGGGTGGGGGGTGTTCCCTTCTTTCGCTTTAATTTTGTTTATATGTAAAAAATGGTATGAAGATTAATTTATATGTAAGGAATAAAATTGAAGATAAATAATTGACACATGCATTAAGACACCTGTTTGTTGAAGGTTCGGTGGTCAGACAGCAATCGCTTCAGGAGCGTCAGCGGATCAGTCAGACGGTGGGGGTTATCAACGTGGTGCCCCTCAAACAGAGCCAGGTGGAGATCCTACAGCAGGAGCAGCGCCACCCCTCAATCAACGTCACCATCCACCGAGCGACTGGCACCAAGATCGCGCTGGTTGACTGCTTCGAGAAAGTCTGGTGGGTACTAAAATTACATGGGACTACAAGTTCTTGATCATAGAACATTATAGAGTAAATAAACTGTGAACACTTAAAGATAAGGATATAAATTATCAGTCTAGATCTGTAAAATTTTAAAATCTGCGAGATGTGCTTCTCACGATTTTACCCAGATATTAATCCCCCGCGTTTAATTAGGAATCTACAGTAGTGGCGAAAAGCAGCTTAGGGTTAGGGTGACTTAATTGAGTTTGCAAAAATAGATGACGACTGCTTTGAAAAAAAAAGCCTGGTGAATAGTAGAATTACAATGTCCTGGTCACAGAACACAGGGTGACTGAAATGTGTAAACATTGATTAAAGTCTATATTGTTGGTTTTGCAACATTATTGAAGTTGCAAAATGCCCAATATTGTATTCCTGTTTTTAAGTCTTGTATATTTCTTCTTGACAGGGTTGCTGGCTGGGATATGAAGACCTGCCCTCGTTTGAATGACAAAGTGCACATTGGAGACCAGCTTCTTAAAATCAACGATAAAAGAGTTAAAAATAGTGCAGATGCTCAGAAAATGTATAAGAGTGCTGAGGATTCCGTGATATTGACAGTGCAGAGACTGCCATATGCCCAAGTGATAGCGATACATCGACAGGAGACCAAACAGCAAATAGGAATTCAGAGAGATGGGGGAACTTCAAAGGTATCCAATCAAAATTCATGAGCAGTGTTTATTGTATTTGTTTTACTGTGCACTCATTATAATGGCCTTGTTTTTGGGGTGCCCTATAGTGATCCATTTGTTTTTCCATCTGTCCATCCGACTTAAAATGTCTGGGGCATATTTCCGCTCCGCTTTGCCAAATTTGGTTCCAAACGTTATCTGTCACTCAAGTCTGACTATTTGACTTGTCAAAAGCATATTTTCTTTCCCATTAGCACAATTTGGCTCATACTTCACCAACAGAGTGCCTTTGAATTAATGGTTTGCAGTAGTCTTGAACCAAGTTTCTAAGTAAAAGTTCAAGGTCATACATGTAGCAGACCTCCATGTACAATCCTTGTTTGGAACATACCGGCCATTTGCTCTCTCCTTGAGCCTATCTTGCTCAGACTTTACCAAATGTTGCCTTTTAGTTAGGGGCGTGCAGACAGTTTGAGTTAAGTTTCTAATTCAAATGCTAAGATCATAGCAGACTTCTGTGTAATATCCTTGTCTTGGCCCAGGCCTATTTATCTTGAACTAAATTTTTAAGTCAGAAGTTATGTGTTTTAAAAGCAAATTAAGTCCTCTATAATGTGTTTCCTCCTTAAGATGGTATGGGGCATCTGTCGATATTAATGTGGGTTAAGGTACATTATAGTTGAAATACTTTCACGGGTTTAGAATTTTCAAATTTTACAATATGTAACCAAAATATATCTTTTAAAAATATTTAGAGAGGTAAAAATTGTAAAACCCCCAGCAGGATTCGAACTCATGATTTACAGATTAGAAAACCATCTAAACCACTGTGCTATGCTGTTAGGTGACATATTGGGAAAGAAACTATTTATAAAATTACACTTCATTTTATTGTTTATTTCGATAAACAATACGTCACAACATGGAAGTGTCCCATACCACCTTAACTGTCCTTATTGAAATAGGGCCCTTTGAGATTTTACAGTCTTAACGATGTTTAAACTAGATATAAGAGATCGCAACCAATGTTTTTATATGAATTTTCACCTTTATAATTATATCTCAAATTCTTCGATATCCTGAAGTTTAAACTTAGTCCCATTGAATTTGAGGTTATGAAGGGTGACTGTATATTTTATATGTTATCAGATTATATATGTTGATCCTAATGGATTGGCAGCAAAGCACGGACTACAGCAGCGAGCGCGCTCAGTACTGGTGGGCAGTGAGTTCTGTTACTGGTGTCTGACCGAGATCAACAGCCGACCCCTCGACCTGTCCTTCAAGGGGAATGAGGTCAGTTTATCAGAATGAGGCAAGGTCATTGAGTTCAAGGACACTGAGAACTTTTAAAAACCCCCAGAAATACATGAACTTACATTAAGTCATAAATGGTAAAAATGTGTGCTCTGCATGTACCAGTATATACAGATATATGAAGAGACTGTAATATGTCTAATTTCAAAGGAAATCATATGATTCAGTTTGTTTCAATATAGATATGTTGTTTATTGAACAGTTTCTTATTATTATATAGCACCTATAGCTAGTTTGATAGGTTGATCGAAACAAGTGGATTTGTTCTGTAACTTGTCACAATGTGACTGATATGGACACTACGTACTTTACATTATACAATTTCAACTTATGGTTTATTGTCAAGTACACAAATAGACTGAATTATATTGAGTGCCTAATATGTAAGATTTTAAAAAAAAAGATTCATGTAATATTGCATTAGCTACAAATATTATTTTAGGATTGAAAAAAAAATAAAAATTTTGACACAGTATTAAAATGTGAGATTTTACAATAACAATAACCCTTTAATATACACAAATTCATAGTAATCACTTTCAATAAGCATTTAAAGACATATTTAAAAGAAAATCAACTCAATATTGGTACTAGATGTATTTAATTATTTTCACCTCTCTGATGATTCTGTTTATGCAGATTTAGATTGTAATAGCTTAAGTTTCATTTGGTTGATCGACATCACTATATTGTATTTTCATCACCATTGCAGATTGAACATTTGTTGAATGCCGTCGGGAAGGACATATCTATTGTTGTACAACCCGAGGACTTCATGAAAGAGTTGAAGAAACAGTTGAAGAAGCTCAAAAACTACAAAGATCTGTTAATGAGGTATTAGGCCAGAGGAAAAGCTTTGCATCACATTCAGATGTACACATTGTGTATGTGTACATTTATATATTGAGTATGTAGCACTATGTATTAAGTTAATTCCTGCTGGACACGAAAGTGATACTTAATAAAAATACATGTATTCAAAAATGAGGTAATGAAAGACAGAAAGTACGTCAGAAGCATTTGTGATTGTATATCCCAAAATTTATTTAATACTTGATACAAGTAGCAAGAGATATTGCACATCGAATGAAACTTTATAGATATTAGATAAAATTAGCTTGTAATTATGACTTATACTTGTATAGGTTTGCAATAATTCTAATGGAGTTGCACTTAGGTGCAAGTAATTAACCTGAGAACAATTTGTGTGTGAGTACACATGTCTAGTAAATCCAAACAAGTTTATGCATTCAGTATTTTTTGATAATATTTATATTAAATTTTTTGTTTGTTTGCTTCATCAATGCAATTGGTGCCAAGTTTATCATTTTTTTTTTTTTTTGAGTGTAGAAAAATGAGTAAGGTATTATACCTGTACTGTAAAATCATAAGTATTTACTGGGGATTTTAAATTTTTGTGATTTCATTGTACATCTGTATCAAAGAATCCATATTCTTGATAAAGTGTCATCACGCAGGAGCAGCATGTTAAAATTCAGGATTTTTGATGATCTAGACTTGGGTTCCTACGGGGCATAATGTTCAATGCAAAATAGGTACCAAGTTCTTTTAAAATTGTCATAAAGGGCGGGTATACATGTACAAAATTTGATACCTATTTCCTATGCAAATTAGAGATAAAGTTTCCACAAAACCCTAAAGAACTAATTAAAAGTGGGACTAGGTCTTTTGCATGTACTGTAATTTATATACCGGTAGTTCTACCCAATTTTCCAAAAATATCAGCAATTATTATGATTTAAATAACTTTTGTTCCTATCTCAAAATGTGTTGCAATTACGAATCTTTTTGCTGTGCATCAATTACAAATTATTAATATATTTCCTATAACTTAATTTTATAAGGGAGTCACAATTACCACTATTTATAACCTCCTTTACTTTCCCATATCACAAATATTTTAGCCCATGAAAACGAATGATTTTACAGTATTAAGTATAGAACTTGCCCCTGTATTGTCATACTTACCCTAGTCTAGCATTTATTTAAAAAAGGAATGTAGATCTACAAAAAACCCCAAACTGTTGCCATAGTGATACTGATTTTTCACCTTACAAATACATCCAGATTTTGTTGCTATTGGTGCTAAGAATATTAGACCGTCATCCATTGTGCTTTTTCTATGTTGTTACGTATGATGCATATAAAGTGCTTGATCAAATCATTCCCTAACTGTACACAATCTATGAGCTTCAAATCCACTTAATTGTTTTATGACATGCCCAATTTTTTGTGGGTTTTTTTTCATGTGTAGAGACTGCAATTCTTTAGAATAAAAATGAATTATTAATATGTATGTATGTACTACACAAGAAATCATATTAAACAACTGCTGAGGTCTGTGTAATTACATATTAACATACATTTGTATGTACTAACAAAGGTCCATTAATCCTCACTGATCAATTTCAATGTGTTGTTTCTACATGTACCATTAACAGTACTTGTTTTTTTTTATCTTCATACTTAATATATACAGTAAAACTTGTTTAGTACGAACATGGATATATCAAAATCTCGGATATAGCGAAGTTTTCTGGAGTGATTACATTTTATTTCCACTTAAATTCTTCAATTTACAATCTGATTATTATAGGTTTCAAAAGAATGTATTTTCATTTTAAGCTTCAATTAGCAAAAATTGTAGTCTGGTGGAAGAATACATGTATAAAGCAAATTCGCTATTTTTTTTATTACGTATTTTTATAACGAAATGTGGATAAAACAAAGTAAATCCATTGGTCCCTAGGATTTCGCTTTAACCAAGTTTTACTGTAGATTGAATAAAATCAAAAGAAATTTTATTATGGTGTGCAGGCTTTTATTTTAAATGAAAAATAGTATTTTTGCCTAGATGAGTTGTAATGGAAAATATATGAAAAGTGGAGATTTGTGTAAAACTTTTAAATTTTGAATTTTAGAGTTGCATTTGTATGTATACGTTGTATTAGATTTTTGGCTCTCCATTATATACATTTCCGCCAAATTTTAGTGATAATCTTATTTGACTGAAACATACAGACTTTTAAAGGTTAATCTTTGATGCGAAAAAAATTCCTGAATTTAAGAGTTATAAAACATTGCTCAGGAGTGGATATCATTACATGTATAAAATTGTATGATAATTCATTTAATTGTGAGGATTAAATTGGATCTATCAATTTTTAGCAATCATTAAAATGAATGAAGAGGTATGTTTTTGATCAATAATTATCGTTAAAGGGGAGAAGAAAGAATTTTTGGTACAACATTTTTATTGAACTAAATAAAGATACAAAATTTTGATATGCACATGCACTTTTAAATACATATGTACTTGTAAATTGAATTATCTTGTTCTAACTGGTTTGGTTAAAATTGTTTTAGACACAATTTTTAAGAGTCATTTACAAGATTATTTGAATGCCATAAGATGTGTCTCCCTCAACATAATATATTTCAATTGATCATATCTTTTCCAGCTTTTTCTTGGTTTAAAAAAAATTTGCTTATTAATTTTTCCCTGCTGATTTGTGATCATTACATAAGGGAGATTACTTGTACATGTACTATTTAACCGAAATCTTGTTTTATAAATATTATTTGACTCAAAGCTGTTGGTCAAATAAACAAGCGTATTTTTTCTTAATATATTATTTTTTTTCTACACTTTAATTCATAAACTTGTTATGATGTCATTAGTGAATCAAAAAGACCTAACCATAAGAATATTTTAAAAAATTTAAAGAATAACACTTTACCCTTATTTTACTTGGGCAAATACTTGCATTTTGATTTCAATATTGTAGGAAACTATTTTAATTTTTAAAATTAGATTTAAATAAAATGCAGTGTCTTTATTGCATACACTCAATGGTATGTACAGTACATGTAATATAAAAAAGATGTTTTGGGGATTGAATTTTTGGCATTTGATATTGTAAATACTTCACCCCTCAGAAAATTTCGGCAAAAAAGTTTTTCAGTGATAATATATATTTAATTCTTGTAATTGAATATTCATTATGAAATTTTATAAAATGAATCATTTACCAGTATTCTTAAATTTGCATAATAATTAACGATATTAAATTTTCTAATTATAATCTATTCATATCTTGATGTTTTAGATGCTGCTGCAATGTAGTGAAATTTAACAGATGTCATAAATATATATGGCTTGTAGTATAAAGACGATTTTGTTTATTTGTGCTGGTCACATATATTTTTGGGATGAATTTGTGTTTGCATATCGTGGATTTCGTTTGTTTTTAAGAAAGCAGATTTAGATAGATATCATTTTGCAAAATCATTATGCTTACTTAGATATTTTATCATATTTATTATTCAAATTGCATTATACAGTAATCTCCATCACACAGCAAAATACATCATTCATTAGCTATGTATTTTTTTTTCCATGTTTTATTTTATTTACAATCCAGTGTAAATTCAATGCCAATGGTTTATTTATTTGAGCATGACACTTAAAGAAAGAATTGATAATGTGAAAAGAAATGGAACTTTATCTATTCCAGATTATCATCAATTATACAGTAGTGGTTTTTTTTTTAAGTATGCTTTGTATATTGCTTTCAAAACTGCATGATTCATTGGAAATTTCGTTTTTGTTTCAACTATAGATTATCTCATAATTTTATATGATGCTATAAAACAACTTTCTTTTTTTTAATACATGGTGCCATGGAGCAATATTTATTAATATATATATGTGTACATGGATACTGATCTGTCTCTATAAGCTCTAGCTGGTGAAATAAATAGTAACGTAGAGTTAATGTTTTAATATATCTATTTTACAATTTTGTTATTATTTTCTTACATAGTGAATCTATTGTGCCTGCTATAAAGGTGATGATCTGTTACTAACTGTATGTTTAATTCACAGATCGAGATGGGGTGGGGGTGGAGGGACAGACCAATATTTGGAATATTGGACCCCTCCCCCCTTTCCCTCCATTTGGGAAAAAAAATTATGAATCCGCGCATATGCTTGCTATTAGTATTGTACTGCTGCATGGAATATGTCAGATAATAGGCATATAGATATATACTGTCTACATCTATGAGCTTATTCACACTGAGAGTATTTAGTCAAGTTAGTAATTATATGTACGTGTACTAACACAAATTAGCGCAGTCCTGACCATTCCAAAGTTTAATCATGATTGTGATGTTGTTGAGGCTTGAAATAAAGATGCAAATTAGAAAAAAAAAATGTATATATTGACTCATTGATAGTTAGAGTGGGTGGATTTATATGACAATGCAGGGTGCATTATACTAACTATGATAGTGTAGTTAGTAAGGGTGGTCTTTTATTTTATTCTTTTACAAGGTGACTTGGGAGTTTTACGGGGAAAAAATCTCGTTTTTATACCATGTACATTTTACTCTGACATTAGTGTAGCTGCAATTTCCTGAAAATTTTATCGTCTTAATATGGTTAGGCAGACACGTGGTAACAATGGGAGGTCAAACAAATGTATATGTAAATTTGGTACTCAATTTTAAAATGCAAATTGTATAAACACTACTGCATTAACCTTCTTGCTTTAATAGTAATATACAGGGAGTGTGTACATTATGTGCAAGAAAAACGAAATTCTAGTGATTGTTTTTAATTTCGAAAGAAGCATATGCATGACTGTCATAATCTCAAAATCAACCACATTTCAATACATTTATGGAATACTTTATAAGACAATATAGATTAATTATGGATTCGTCAAAAAAAAAAAAAAACAACCACGAGATGTGAATATCTATATGTTTATATCTTCAAAATAAATAGATTTACGTTTTCCTTTGAATAGATATTTATTGAGGTCATAAAATCGATTCAAATAGTCCATAAGAATTCAAAATGTTTGTATCGTCGTACCATAGCGACGTCCACTAAATCCTATTTAATAAAAAAAAATATTGAAATTCATTTTCCATTGTTACGGTGATTAAATCAATGTGATAATTATTGAGAAAATATTTTTTTCTTCAGTGAAAATACGCCGTATTTTACTATATGTTGCGCAAAATACTGGCCAATGAGAACCCTAATATTTATCTACGCCATTTTCCCATTCGTCATAAAATCAAATACGTCAGCCTGTATACATACACATATTTTGTTCTATATAGGTACTATTTTGGTACACACATTTGGAATTGAAATATATTTAAAATTAGTGACCTTTCAAGAAAAAATCACCTCTTATCATCGATCAGTTATGGACTGAGGCCTGACAAATGGTTTGGTTATTTCTAATACAATCTATTGAAATTTGGCTGGCTAAAAACGTTCTTGCTAGATTGATATCGAACACTCAAAAATAGAATTTGAATATACGCTAGTAATTGATTTGAGCTCTACTTGGAACGAACCAATATATATATAGGATCTCTCATGATTTGCGATGGTATGTGATTTTTATCCAACGAGTTGTGTTTTCTATTTCCTTAATTCCGTTAGTCATTTCCTCTAGTACAACACTAAAACTAAACTTCCAGACATTTTTCTTAATTATTTATTAGTCATGATAAATTCATAGTACACAATAGGAAAATTGATTTTTGAAATGTTTGAACATGTAACCAATCAAATATGATGATTAGTTTTAGTTATTGTTCCCCAGCCATCAAGTGTTTTTTTTTTTCTCCAGGCATCGTTATAATTTACCTTTTGTTCAAAATTAAAAATTTCCAATTAGTTCTAGCTGATGAAAAATTCTATTTGTTGCATACATACACCCGTCGTTAGTACTACCTAACCCATTGCTTGCATTCCAAAATTATCTGCATCTTCGTGAAGTACAGGGTTAACAAGCACTTGTGGTGGGTTCTCTATATACGGAATATCTTTCCATTCGTAGTCGCCGTTTCTTTTATTTGGTTCTTGCTGTGATCCGTTTTCCTCTGAAGACCCTTTCTCCCCAGATGACTGTTCTTCATTACCTTCGTCTGACCGATTCTGAATTTCAGAGTTTTTGGTTGAAGAACCCGTCTCATTTTGAAATGGTGTCTGAGTGTCGTTACTTCCTTCAGGTAGGTTTGGAAGTTCGATTACCGGAGAACCCGTTTCATTTTGCGGTGTTCCTTCTATGTTGTCATTCTGCGGTGTTCCTTCCATGTTGTCATTCTGCGGTGTTCCTTCCATGTTGTCATTCTGCGGTGTTCCTTCCATGTTGTCATTCTGTGATGTTCCTTCCATGCTGTTTTCTTGATCTTGCCGGTTGTCATCCGAAGAGCCCATTTTATCTTTTGGTAATTTATCCGGAATATTTTCTTTTCCTGTTACCCAACTGAAGAAATCTCTTTTTCCTTTGTTGCTCGTTTCTCCATCTCTTTCTTCAATGTGTCGGTTTCTGAGCGACCCAGCTTCCGACATTACAACTACTACCAGTAAAATCAGCACCAAGGAACTCGCCATGTTTCGCTAGTAAGTTTTTATTATCACAACAGCTCTTATATAGGATTCGAATGATGACCTTACTAATCGTTCATATGAATCATACATGCTTAATGTAAATGGATTATCATTAATAACAACAAACAAACGATAAACATATCATTTACTTTCATACTGATCATAAGATTTGATAACCAATCATGTCTAATGATATGTTAAGTGGTTTATCACATCTAAAAGGAAATTGATTTCTTAATTTATGGTGGTTCCGTATTAGAGAAATGGGCATTTTTGTTGTTTTGCTGACAATAAGTACATGTATGCTGCCATTAAAGCTTAAAAGTATTGTGATTTCATTCCTTTAATTGAAAGAGCATGTGACTCAAATGAACTGATCTCAAATTCCCTCATGATGCTTGATATGCTATCTCTGTATCCTTTAACTAATTTTCAATTTAATTATTTTAAACTTTAGAATTCAATGAAATTTAGCCACGGATGCCTTCCACAGCTTTTATTATCTTCTTTATGGCATTGCCCCTTTAGGCCCGTCACTGTCGGTTATATTTCCATATTCACCAGAGGAAATACTCGTCAATAGAATTGGACTTAATGGGGTTTTCTCGGAGGAACCGGTTGACGTGGCTGAAGTCCTGCAGGACTGTCGCGAATAAATCGGTGAGATTGTGTTGAACAAGTACTCATCTGGAAAAAAGACGTGTTTAGGTACGTCAATGTTATGCAGGACTTTTCTATAGGCAGATATATTTTCCTCCTCAGTGTACTTTCCTTCTATTGCAAAGTTCATTGTTATGTCAATGATGTCCTTAGCTTCTTGATAGCCACCTTGGAGATGAAAGAATCGCGCGACTGCTATTCCATACATCATTTTCCTCCGGTGTTCCAAGTTTGCTAACTTATCCTCCTTAAACATTTTCTCGACAGTTTTGATTGAATCCTGAGTTACTTCGTACCCTTCTATAATCTCACACCGTTTTCCTATTCCCAAATGACAATAAATTATTCTCAGTCTAAAAAGACGAGACCAAAACAACCGCACGTCTGCGTCTTCTTCGGACAGAGAATCGAGTCCTATTTTAGCCTGTTTTAAAACTTTTTGCCGATATTCTTCGTCTTTCGTTCTCTGAAACTGTAAAAGATTGAAAACTACGCTTTTATATATCATATCCGTTGATTCAATACATCTTTCGCATATATCCTGCCATTGAAAAGCTCGCACCAGAAACGGTTCCCCATCACTTGGACTGGTACCCAAGGAAGAAGATATGTCCGCTTGTCGACCCAACATCAGAATGAGCGAGATTTCTGGACAGGAACTCTCCTCGATCACTTCCTGCATTTGTTTGAAAGGTTCTCCTTTGGGGTCAACATTGTCCGTAAGGTTAGTCTTCGCATCAATTTCGGCTGCTTTCAGACAGATGTATTTATCAATGAGGAAACGTTTTCTGCCAGGGTTGGTTTCCTCTTTGATTTCCCGTAGCATAATCTTTCCTAATTCACTAACTTCGACGTTCGAAGAGACAAGCATATGAACTTTTTGTTTGATTTGCTTGAAGTATATTTGTATCTTTCTACGCTCTCCGACAATTTTTCGAGTTACCTCTCTGGTTCTTGATTGCGTTGCAAATGGTATGTAAAATGCATACAAGTCTTGTGCAACCTTTGAAAAATCGCTACGATAAATTTTGTATATTAGCTGAAGGGTTGTTACGTTTCTGTTAATACTGTCAGTAATGACGTTGATTTTATCTTTGTCGGATAAACCTTGGTCGTCGTCTATAAGTTGCAAGCAGTTTTCTGAGATAATACCCGAAGCACACAACGTGTTTGCCAGCAAAGTGACATTTACTTGACGTCCACTTAAAATGCTCGCCAACATTTTCAATACAAGATCAGGAATCCTTGGTTGCAGCATTTGACATTCTAAGACAAACAACAATGTACTATAAAATTACTCAGAATTTATGAACAAGTGTTTAATCATACAATTATCAAAAAAAATATTAAAGAATATTGCAATGTTCAGAAAACGATGTTTACTGACCGTCCACTGAGGAATAGTCTAAACCAATCTGCCATGGAGAATTTGAATCCGAATAAGGAACCATCATTTGTTCTTAAAAAAAAACAAAAACAAAACCAAAAACTTAGAAAACATGATTATCTAGCTTACTCAATATAGCAAGTACTTCATCAGTGAACATTATAAATATCAAACAAAAATTAAATTTTACCAAATTTTTGGATTTCTGCTAAAAACTCTGACGATCGAGTGCTGCCACTTTTGGTAATCGATCGAATATCCAAGCTGCAATAGTTCCTGAAACTGGGAGCACTCGTTGCTGAAGATCGTTCTGAAAATAAAAAGGAGGCTGAATAGTCAATAAATTACTAGTTAACATCAGATTTGCCCTAAAGTTGTAAGTATGATACATGTATTTTTGGTCAAAAAATATCAGTTAGAAAAAAAAATCGAAATGTCTCAGCTTTAATATTTGAATATTTTCCTATACCTTTATAGAGAGCTTTTTATCTTAAGGAGATTGATATCGTCTAAAAATGGCCATGACAATCCAGCCCTCTTAAGGAGGATATGCGATAAACATTGATCTTAAATTCATTTTCAAAATGTAGTTGAGGAGGTAGAAAATTTACAGAAAATGCCCATGACTATCTGGCTTCATTAAAAGCTTAAAGATCCATAGCATTCATTTAAATTGTCAATCCAGTCATCGCTTGTTTTTTTTATGGTGGTTTTTTTTTTTAATTTTACTACAATTTTACCGTTATCATTAAGGTAGTCCTCCAATTCGGAAGTTCCGGTGTTTTCATTAGATTCAGTCAAGGAATCCACTCTGAGATTGCTTAATTCCCGGAGATTGCCTGATAAACGAGAACTTGTGGAACCATAAATGGAATCTGGGTCCAAACTGTGGATCTCCTTACCAAACACGAGTTTTACTTCACTTGATATCTGATGAATATACAGATAGATAAATCTGTATGTGAAGAGACTGTATCCATCATACATGTATATATCTATAATTTTATAGATAATTTAATTTTCATCGCCTTTTTATCAATAATTATATGATTAATTCAAATATAGATAATAATTTCCATATGAATTATCATGTGTTTTATTTCATGTTTACCGTTTCAAGTTGACACGAATCATCTAGACCGGAAGTACTGGGCATTTCCGGTTCTGGTTGACTTCCTCCGTCTCCCACATCTGACGGTCGATCCAATGACAATGTCGGCTGATGACCCAGTGGATCTATTAGACACTGATCTATATTAATCATTTTGTGATTATTAAGCAGATTTTTTCGAAAGGAAAATAAGAAAGAAAGAGATATGGATTTAATAAATTGCCGACTTTGCCTGTTAACCGCAGATCTGCGTTGACATGCCGTGGAATACATGTATATACGACATGTCAACCCAATTTTTTCCGAAAAGCTACTTATCTGCAGCTATTTACTTACCTATATCCATGAGCTCTATATGCTGGTTTTGACATGGTTGACTCATTAACGACCCGTCTTTCAAAGAGCAACATCCTCTCAGTGCTAGTGACTTATCACTGTTAAATGAATCCTTTTGTAATTCTGGACCAAAACTAAGATTTATGTCGCTATCCATTTCTGAGCGAAGCTTTACTGTTGATGATGGCTTATGTCATGATGTATACATGTATATAATGTATCTCTTTCAGTTGAATAATCACATGATTTAAGTAATTAACAACTCTGCCATTAGCACTTCAATCCGGGTCCAAATCCAGCTGTTAATAAACATCAATGATTTTAAAAATAAATTTAAAAAAAAATTAAAATTAATTAAAAAAATTAAAAATGCAATGTTATAAGAAGAATTTACAATGTAGTACATGTACTAAACTTTTAGTCATTTTAGTGCTTGACGTAATTTAAATTTGAAGTGCATGTAAATACACACTGCACATTAAACATGTATCAACACCCCCGCTCTTTATTCAGCCTTCATTTACTTGAATCATTATCGCATTACTATCAAAATTTTGAAGAAAAAACCCCCCACGAAATACTGCATCAAACGAGTCATTTCTAAGGACTTACTATACATGTATATTGTTCTAACAAATATAGCGACATTGTGAAGTGTGAACTGACGTTCAATACAAATATATAATCAAGCAATTATAAAAAATACATGGGGGATGACGCATTAATGTGAAGGGTTTCCCCTCTATTCTACGTAGTCATTGTCGTTATATTAAACTAGGGGTTTCAAAACAACAATCTTTGGTCTCATTACACTTAACATCATCTACAGTCAAACGAACTGTACTTAATTATAATGATATCCGGACACTAATAGTAGAAATTCGAACTAAGTTTGATGTACATAACCAGCTTTTATAACAACTTATTCCTACTCAGCATCATTCATTTCGAGTAGCTCGCTAAATGTCGTCGTTCATTAGGAAAAAATATACACTACAATGCACAATTACCCCCCCCCCCCCCCCCCCCCCCCCGGCCCATTTTTTAATAATGCAAGAATCGGCTCGTCGATAAACATGGCGACTAGAAGATTAAAAAACATACTTGTTTCCTAATTTCTTGCATCGTCTTAGAATTACAAGGCCAGCAAAGTAAACGTGTGTCACGGTTGATGATACATGATCATATAGGTACATCCAGTCTTCGACCGTGTCAACAATCGCTATAACACATATAGCTGTCCAAGACCTTCTGTTTACACGGCAAAAATTTCAATATTCGGCTATATTCAAACTCTATTTACATTTAAATAAAGTAGCCGGGGCGTGAAATTATTGCTTATTTTGAATTTAAAACTACTGACCTAGTAGCGTATTTAACGGTGCAACGTGGGGAAGGTACGAAAGACGAATAGGGCCACATAAAAAAATATTTTCATCTCGTTATAACGAGAAAAGAACTCGTTATTACGAGAAAAGATCTTGTTATTACGAGTTGATTATCTCGTGATTGCGAGAAAAGATCTCGTTATTACGAGTTAATGATCTCGTTATTACGAGAAAAGACATCGTTACTACGAGAAAAGATCTTGTTATTACGAGTTGGTTATCTCGTAATTACGAGAAAAGATCTCGTTATTACGAGTTAATGATCTCGTTATTACGAGAAAAGATCTCGTTATTACGAGTTAATTATCTCATTACGAGAAAAGATTTCGTTTTTACGAGTTAATTATCTCGTTATTACGAGTAAAGATCTATATAAATAGTGCGTTTTATTGTTCTACTCTCTCTTTATGTAAAATGAATGTACATAAGAAATTCATACATTAATGAAAGAAGGAGCAAAGCAGATTGATTAATGAATTAATAAACCAATTTATTAATATCGAGGATAATTTGTTTTCAGACTCCAAAATGTTTACATTCAAAAACAATTATTTTCAACATAGGTTGTGTATAAATATATAAAACACATTCCGGGGTAAATTCCGTATATCCACGATTGAAACTTTATAGTCATCTGTAACTAATAGAAATGTGTTTTTTATGACTAGAACTACCTGGTATTTACTTCGGAGTGGGATTGTAATAAACGTTGAAAATTAAAATTACATGAAGTTCTTTCCACTGATTCATTTAAGATAAAGTGTCAAATCCGATCATTCTTTTTAGAAATTAATAAATATTGATAGTTGTTATTTAAAAATTAATCAAAATTGAATTAACGTTTCTGGAGAGAGAAAAAATACACTAAAGGGTGAACCAATCGACTTTGATGTCTTTCCAGAAACGCGACATTTTATATAGATTTTATCTTGTAATAACGAGATCTTTTCTCGTAATAACGAGATAATTAACTCGTAATAACGAAATCTTTTCGCGAAATTACGAGATCTTTTCTCGTAATTACGAGATAATTAACTCGACGTAATGACGAGATCTTTTCTCATAATTACGAGATTTTTTTTTCGTAATTACGAGATAAAAATATTTTTTTATAATTACGAGATAATTTTTTTTTTTATGTGGCCCTATTCGTCTTTCGTATTTTATCGCTTTTAATAATAGAATTTGATAGACAAGGCATGTACTACTCAGATTTTAAGAAAAAAAAATAAAAACAACGAATCAACAGGATATAAAAACAATTGGTATGTACAACAGTGATCTAATAAGTCTATATGATTTATCTAAGATACGTATACATTGTATTTACTAATAACATTCTTTTTACCTTTGAAAGCAAATATGGGCTATTGTTTGTTGTTTTTTCTAGACCATCTTCTCTAATCTCTAAAAAGAATAAGAGGGTCAGATATATATATATATATATATATATATATATATATATATATATATATATATATATATATATATATATATATATATACCGGTATTATGTCCGAAACTTCTCTTGTTATCTTTTTCATATTCAGAGAATATCATTAAAAAAAAAATTATAAAGGTAGCTCATCAATAACGATCATTAACAATACAAAAATTGATATATATATATATATATATATATATATATATATATATATATATATATATATATATATATATATATATATAATTAACCTGCATCAAATAACAATTTCATTTATTTTTTTACCTGTACGTTACACAGGTGAGGTTTATCTGAAAGGGTTCAGGTAGAGTTCAACAAATACACTTGATAAGATAATTTTGTTGTTCGGTTACTTCTGAGTGATAAAAAAAATGCTATTAAACAAACCATAAACAATTAAAATTTCATCAAACATTTGTTCGAGAAAATAGCTAATTCGTTTGAGCAAATATGTAATTTGTCTGACCATATGCCCAATTCGTTCGAAAAAAAAACCCTTATTCGTCCGAACTTCCGTTTTTATGTAGCTAATCCACAACAACTTAGTTTTGTGATCGTAACTTAGAAGAAAAGGAATTTTTCGTTTGAATACAATGTGCGAATACAAATTCCGTCGACTACTAAAGTTTCTAACGATGGAACAAGGTAATTGAAATTGTCATTAGTTTAATTAAAAATTACAAGTTGCATGTAAATATACCGATATAAATTGGATGCGAAACGTCCATTTTGGAACGCTCCTAACTTTGTGACCTCGTATCTCCCGTCGGTTTTATCGCCTAGCGATCGATGTAGCTCATCTGTAAGTCATTGATTTTCAAAACATGATTTTAATTTACTTGATAATATCTTTTAAAATGCATTTTATGATTAAATTTTAGAAATTTTGATAAAAATGGAAACTGCAGTGATATTTTATATATTATGAACTTTCATCCACAGTGAAATCTCAAAGTGCCGAAGTCCTTTTCATGTTGAAATATATATATTTACATTTTTCAGTGTCTTTGCCTGTGATAACAGTACGTATCGATTTTGTTCTATACAGTCCAATAAATTGAAATGACGCATAATTGGAGCAAGCGGGATTTATATATTCAAATATTTAATCGTACAATTGCTGAAAATTATATAAATGTAAGTAATAAGGAATCATTCTTTGAATATTATGAGGTGGTAATTTCGGTCGGGGCGTGATCAAATTTATCATAAACCTCTTCGAGCTTTATTGGATTTGATCACTCCCCGACCAAAATCATCACCTCATAATACTCAAAGAATGATTCCTTATTCCTTAATTAGTAACAATTCCTACAATATACCAAAGAAATAAAAGACAACCTCACCTTTTCCATTGTTCCACGGAGTAATTTACCTGGGACTTCAGACACTTTGATATAGGTTCAATCACTTCCTCGTTCGATTCCCGGAAAAAAAAAATACACGTGAATATTATCGGAATGAATTCATTGTAATCGTATATGTTTAATTTTTGTACTAAATATAGAGATTATGCTAGTATTTACTTTTTTTCAGTTATGGAATATAGTTTCATACAAGAACTCGCTTATACATGTATCAATTAAGAGGATCGGTTGGTCGTGGCCATTTTTAGACTATATTTATTTAATCTCCTTAAGAAGGAAGAAGAAGAAGAGCTTTTTATAAAGAGGTCATAAAGGTGTGAATTTCAAAGCGAAAGTATATGGATTTTGTTTTACAAAATATTAGTTAATGGCTAAAATAATCATATCTTAAATCTTCACGTAGATACCGACTACAATTTACTGAGTAACATATTGACCACATTTTAAAATACAACCGGAAGATACGGCAATCATTGCATTCAGTGTACTATACTTAATGAATATATTTCGATTTTAATTTCTGCGGATTTTTTATACCCGCAAAATACCGCAAAAAATAAACAACCTCAGTAAATACCCGTTATACGGTATGACGGGTGTGCTGTCTATAGTTCATTTCTAAAATTTATGAGAAGTATTTTTTGTACAAGCTAACTACTCTGAGTTTAATATAAACATCTTTGGTACAAGTTTACTTAACTATTTAGTTCTGGTCAAGCACTCACTTCCTGTCAGCCTTACTGACCAGTGCGGTCACACTTTGTCAATCTTCTTCCATCCTGTTAGATGCGTGCCTCAAACCACTATGTAAGTCTTTTTTAAAGTAGTAATTGCTTTAATATGTCAGTATTGAATCATATTTTTGAAGTATAATTACAGATGGAAATTTATTATACAGATAAAACATTCTTAAAAGTTTGGCACGCCATTATGGTCTTTGAAATAATTTACATATTTTTTCTATGGTATAAAGTAATGGTTTTACATTTTCCTATTTTGTAAATTGTTATTTCTATTTGTTGTAGTTTTTACCAATCTTTTGCACGACGGCAACGTGTACCACACAATAAAGTATGAAACCGTGTGACTTTTGTTAAACGTGTTGTGCATGGTTATCTATCTGTCTGCACCAGGCAGAATAACGGGCAATTTGTTGACTATCATGTTTTGTTATCACTTGATACTTAGGCATACTTTGAATTTTCGATTCTTTTGGGGTTTTTCATTCGACGGGTTTCCCAGAGTTGTGATTTGGATTTCTTTTATTGGTTATAAATAAGGACATGTAGATGTACATTATAGTATGCAATAATGAAATATCACCAGTTAAAAGGGCTTAATGGTCGTTGCCATTTGTAGACTCTATTGATCTCCTTAATAAGAAGAGCCCTCTAAAAAAAATATAAGAAAATACCCAAATCTAAAAGGTAAAATATATGGAATGATTTTTTCTTTACTGAACAATAATATATAGCTAAACTAATCATATCTAACAATTTTAGGTAATCTGATGGTTAATTGAACATCCAGCTTCCTTAAACAAAGAGGAAAAATGTGCTTCTATCAATCTGTTATGTTTGAGAAGTGAAGAATACGGGATTGTTCTTACCATTTCATACAAATGGATGTATGTCTAAAGTCTCTTGGAGAAAACATTATTGAATTATTTCAAATTCTTCTTGAATATTTTTATACTACATGTATTATTCAGTTTCATTAGAATTAATACAGATTTCTGGATAACTTATCATGCACATTGTTTCAAGTGGTAATCCAAAAAAGTGTCCCAATTCTTATAGTCTGGAACCCCAATTTTCTTCTAACTTCGACTTAGTTATAATATACTTCGATCAGCTAGAGCTTGTTTCAACCATAGAATCTTTTAATTTTTTGTTGGATAAAGTTCAATACAAAAACAAATTGTAAAATTTGGGATATAAAAACAAATTGAAATTCGTTTTATTTTTCGTTACAAATTTAATAAAATGTATCCTGAACAAATAAAACTACTATCTCTTCCCAAATATGGATGCTGTATATTGCTGCGTGTCACGTAAACACGCTTTGAAATCGTGATCGTGAACCTCAAAAAAATTACAGAAAATCAGCGAATGACATAGCGCGTCACATGGCATAACTTCGGCGTTGGCATTTCGCCACCTGAGATGATTTTGGAACTCCGGTCCTTTTGGATTTTTGGTTCTAGTTGCGAAATCATCCATGGATGCTGGAGAAATGTCTGGTATCCCCATGTCTTTGGTGGCGGTATAAGCGATGCTCCATATTGGTCTGCGCTGTTTGTTACTCTCGGGAAGGTCCATGTAGTATTGTACCAAGTCTAAATGGCGCCCTGTAGTTCTGTCATACTTGATGAGGCGGAACGAAGGATTGTGTTTTGGTCCAGTGGCCGAGGGAATTTTGTATCTCCAAGGAGTGACCGAGGGGGCTACCAACAACGTCATTTCCGGTCGCCCTACAACCGAAGATGCCAAGAGATTTACACAAGATTTTTAATGATCCTATAAATGACCTATTCATGAATCGTAAGAAGAAAATACTGCATGATGGAACTTTTGATTTGCGTGAAATTTGAGCATCCGTTGATCTTAATATGAAGATAGTAGTCTCAATTATGAACTGCATATTAAGGAATATTGTGTGGATGTAAAGAATAGGTAGTATACATAATGGAAACCTAGTTTGCGTGATGCTACAAACTTAGCTAACAAATAAAGTTTTCTATATATTTTCAAAAGAAAGATATAGAAGGAAAAGTAACATATATGTAATCGTCATTAATACCGGAATGGTCATAGAATATTCTAAACGTATCAGCATGCTCATGACCAAAGTGAAGCCCGATGATGACGTCACTGTATTGTTGTAAAATGTGCACCATACGAGTATTGAAATGCTGGTAGAACCAGGATCTTCCGCCCTCTGCAGCAATACCCGGGGGAACATGCCCGGTAACCAACACCTACAGAAAACATTGAACAGGTAACTTTTTTAAATTTGTAAAATTGTAACATATTGATCTATAAAGGGATGAATTCAAGAACTACCCGATTTATAGTTAGTCTAGTATAAATTAGGTTGGGGTAATTAACGCTTTATAAATGTTTGCGATAGCAACTTTCTTTGTACGATATAATCTTTTTTCTCTCAAACCAAACAAATAGCGCGTTACAACCAGAATTAAATTACACAGATACAAGCAAAGGTTTAGATGATAGATAATTAACTTTAAGGAAAATTTGCAGTTACGTCATATTTTACCAAATTGTTTTCCCTGCAAAATAGCAGTACCACCGTAACAATGAAGGGGTTTATTTGTTTATTTTTCTCACAAAAATAATAATGATAAAAGCACAACAAACCAAACCATTGCATACCTTCTCGTGGTCCCTTCTGGCCTGCTTCAGAACGCCTTCCATCCACACAAACTGATCGGCGGGGTCATCCATGTGTGTCGTCACTTTGTCGGACGTGTAATACAGATTGGTGTTCAAAGCCAATATTCTAATCCCGTACTTTGTTTTGAGTGTGTAATAGGCACCTATCAAAGGCAACAAAAAATGGTTTCTTTACGTTGGAGGATCAGTTTTTTTTTTTTGCTTCTTTGATTTAATTTTTAATACAGGTATCATATATTAATTTGTTTTAAGGATGTTCGGTGGTCAACAATTTAACCATAAGATCTTCCTCAAATTTTTAAAAAATGATTTGTTCAACTGTAAATTAATACTAAGAAAAGAAACATTCCAATATATTTTAAATTATCTTTATTAAAATATAAATATATTTTGATTTTCTATTTCTTTATACAGAGCTCTTATTTTCGAGGGAATTCAATAAGTCTAAAAATGTCCCTGAACATCCAGCTCTCTAGACATTGATTACCTTTCAGAAAGTTCGTCTCTTGTGTACTATCGTTAATCCACGTTCTCCAGTGTTCTAGCGTCCTGTTGTAGATTTCGTTGTTATGGGGAGGGTATTGGTTGCTAGGGAAGTAGTCATGGTTTCCGTAGGTGGCGTACACGTCCATTGTCGGGAACGTTTCTTGAAGTTGGCCGGTGAGATTTGTGAGAATGTCGATATTCTCGTTTAGGCTCAGGTTCTCATCAGGTGTATGAAGCACGCTATCGCTGTGAAAATATACATCCTGTACATTTACCTTCAAAGACTTACTGATTTTCAATACTGTTTTTAATATACATGTATTCAATTTTTTTTGAATTTTTTTGAAATTATATTATTAAGTACATATATATCGGTGCGTATCTATAAAGAACAACATCTAGGTTAATGATTACTCTGTCATATAAACAGGCCAATGAGAAAGTGAAAAAACCCAATCATTGATAAGTATTTTCTTCTAATGAGACTCGAGCATTCGACCAAAATAAGATCGAAATTCACCGTCTGCTACTCTCGTAAAAACATAAATCTTCCACAGCTGACATTGCAAACAGTATACAACCTTGTCATTTACACTTACAACACGAATAGGAAATTTTTAGTTATATTTTTTTATATTAAAAAAAGCAACAAAGTGGTAATTACCCAGTCCAAAGCATGAAATCCACTTCTTTATCCAACGTCGCATTTTTCATAGCTTTCATTGTAACATCAATGAGGGAAAATGGCGAGTCGCACCAGTAGTCTCCATACAGACCGTGGGTGTTCACGACGCCATTACAAGAGAGATCGTTGCTAGAATAGGAACGGTCCCAGTGGAAATCCGTAACATGTAAAATCCAACCTAATGAAAACGTATCCAGTACAAATCCAAACTACATCGTAATATGTAAAATCCAGTCTGAAACGTAACATTTAGAATCCATCCTACAACCTAACATATAAAACCTAGCCTACAACGTAACATGTAAAATCAAGCCTACAATGTAACATCCTATCTTCAAAGTAACATATAAAATCTAACCAACAACGTAACATGTAAAATCCAACCTAGAACTAACATGTTAAATCTAACCTATAAAATAACATGTAAAATCTAACTAACAACGTAACATGTAAAATCCAACCTAGAACTAACATGGTAAATCTAACCTATAAAATAACACGAAAAATCAAACCTATACAACGTAACATGTAAAATCAAATCTACAACGAAACATTTGATCAACAAAGTAACATGTAAAATTTTACCTACAACGTAACATGTAAAATTTAACCTACAAAGTAACATGTAAAGTATAATCCAACCTACATCGTACCGTGTAATATCTATTAATATTTAAGCATAACTTGTTAATCTTACCAATAATGTTACATCTAAAATCCAACCTAAACGTAACATGCTCACTCTATATAACAAACCTTCAACATAACCTGTAAAATCTAATCTTCAAAAAACATGTAAAATCCAACCAACAACCTTTCGAAAGTGGCTCCCCCCTTGCCTTTTCGTCATTCCATTTCATGGTTTATGACAATACAGCCTTAACATGAGGAGACCTCTACCAAACTATTAATTTTGGAAAAAAAAATAATTCTAAATTTAGTTTATACATGTATATATACCTTCCGATACACATAAAGAGGTCCGGAGCAAGGATAAAAGGAATAGTAGGCATCGACCAGGAAATACCATCTTTGATAAGATCTAAGAACTAACGTGCATTTGAAGATTTATAATCTCTTATCAGCAAGGTTGCCTCTAAATGACTGTCTCTGTGTGTAAGTCTACAAGATTCCAACTGAATGGATTTAAAGAATACGAAATGAGATGCGCACTAGTATTTTAAACAATGTAATTACGTAATTAATATGAATTTTGTTAATTCTAAGGTCGGAAGTTGCAACTCATGGGAGACAATTAATTAACTGGCTCCGGGATCATGAAACTGTCTTAAATCTTAAGTCAGACTTAAGTCAATAAATTTGCACTTAAATTTTAAGATTGTTCTTAAGGTGTATTAAAAAATGTATAAATTACAAAATATGGGCTTCGTTCTTAACTGATTTCGTTTTATTCAGATTAAGTGTTTATATTTCTTTGTGAGCACTCTTTGATATGGTCTGGTATCATTGGGAATAGGGAGGGTACAACCAAAGATACAGTACAATTTCCAATAAAATATTTATATCTTCCCAAACATTATATCAATTCCATAAACTTATATATCTGCAGGTTTCTAAGCATGAATCCCTTTCTCAAATTCAAACCAAATAAATTATTTCGATATAGAAAGTAAGATATTTACATGTAAAACATCAACTCAAAAATCAGCATTTGAGTCTGCACTTTTTTTGCATTAATTAAAAAAAAATATACATATACTCGTATTGTATTCGATGTACTTTGTCATTATATTTGCTCATAAGCTTATAAACGCCATATATAGGTCAGCTATTGTGTCCCTCAATTAATCATTTTTTTTCTTTAGAGAGTAAGTATTTACAAAGTAAAAAGATAAATTATTTGGTAGGACGGCTGACGACTAATTGGTGCAGTTCATGTGATATTTTGATTTACCTATCTCACATTACCTTTGAACTATTTTTCTTGTGTAAATTATTACATGATTATTAAATGATGATATCGACAAGCCTTTTCATTGCGAAATTGTTATTTAGGAAAGCTAAAAATCTCATGGGTTTTCTTTTCAATGTCTTATCGAGCAAAACTAGGTTAAAACATTTAGCTATCATATTTGAGGGTATTTAGTCCTTGCACAATTTTATTTCAAAGTGCATTAATATCAACCATATCATCGCACTTTGAAAAAAAAATAAAAAAAATTCAAAGTGCGTTGACTTGGTCCCAAATTTAACGTACTTTGAAAAGTTTTTTCAAAGTGTGTAATTTTTCAAAGTGCGTTGTAACAAACCACAGCTACGAATAGTTGAGTTTGTGTAAAGTTTGGTCACTTCTGATTCAATTTTCTTTTTTAAACACTTTTCATATAATTCAAACTCAGCAATTACCTTACTCTATCTCATCTCGACCGTGGCTGGCTTGCATGCTTGCATGTACATGTGTGGATCCACAAAATTTTTTCTAGGGGGGGGGGGGGGGGGGTCCGACGATTATTTGAGTTTGCCGGGGGGGGGGGGGGGGGGTCAGAGTCATATTTTTGGTAATTTTATAATGTAATTTAAAGAATTTAGAATTTTGCAGGGGGGGGGGGGGTTCCGAACCCCCCTGAGCCCCCTCTAGATCCGCGCATGATGTATGTTCAACAAAATAACTAATTATCTAAAAGCGGAAACTGACAGTGTATTATAAAATACATTTCATTGTTTGAAACAAACGTAGTTCAAGGCACTTTCGGTCGAGATCGTAGTACAAAAATGGCGGTAAGTTGCATTGCAAACGCAACCTTCCCGCCTGTGCTTGTAAAAAAAATATATATTTTAGGACATATCATTAAGGGTAACTTTAATGTTAAAACCTCAACATTTCATCCATTGCCCTTTATACATATTCAGTTTAATAAAAAGGGGGTTGTCTTAGACGCCTCCATAATACTGTTACAATTAAAGTTGTTTTTCCGCTTGTCG